>VYZU01075831.1:18487-66454 GCA_013401355.1 Ceyx cyanopectus | reverse complement strand
TTGTTTGTTCTCAGCTGTAGCAGAGGTGAAACTTCGTGACGATCAGTACACCCTTGACCACATGCGTGCTTTTGGCATGTATAATTACCTCCACCTTGACTCCTGGTACCAGGATAATGTCTACTATGTTGATCAGTTTGGAAGAGTTATGAATCTCTCTGTGACTCTGGTAAGAATAATTAATTAATTAAATTCAATGATTAGAAAAGATAGTGGATAGATAAGGTAGAAAATAGGGCAAGTAGGATCCAGATGCAAAAGCTGGGGGAAACTGTTGCCAGGAAGACAGGTAGTTAACAAAAATGCAGTTCACCAGGAAGGATGGAAGGATTTTAAGTGAGGTTTCCAGCATCTTTTCATTAATAGTATTGCATCTGTTTCCATTCTGGGGAAGGTAGACAGGATGACAAGCTGAAAACCCTTCTAGTTGCTGGCTGTTTCTCCCCTGTGTTGCTTGATGTTTATTTGCCAATTTGAAAATCCAACTATTGTAGATGCAAGGGGAGAAAGAAGCTATGTTAGAAATGCAACCCTTTATGGACTTCACCTGGGCATCACCTTGTTAGAGGCAAAAACATGCTGGTGGCCCTGGGCAANGAGTCCTGTGGAGCCAGCTGGCAATGGCAGTGTGCAGTGGGGGGCAGCCCTGGCCTCTCCTCCCTTGCAGTCCCTGCTGCCAGCACTGTACAGACACAAAGTAAATCCTTTCGTTAGGAGGGCACTAAAGTGTGTAAATTTCTTTCTTAGCAGATAAACTTGATAAAGTTTTTTTTCAACAGGCAGTAATTTGCTTTTTTATGTGCAGGAAATTGCAATAATAAATATTCTTCCCTAAGATTGGTGGGTCCATAGGAATCTTGAAGAAATGGCACTTTGCTGATATCACCTGAGTCTCAGCTCCAGCACTGTGAAATGAACAGCCTGGTCTTGTGGCCTAAGACTCACTGCAGTGCTGTTTTGCAAAGGAAACACATTTGCTTGTGTATAGAAAGGAATGTTTATTGAGAAGCATCAACAAGGTGTCTGATTACAAATGTGCCTGGCCACGTATCAGTCAAATGTATATTACAAACGATACTGCTTTCAGCCAAGTATAGCTTACAGGTGAGCACTGGTCACAATTAAAATTAATGGCAGTAGTCTTTAAAACAGAAGGTGGAACAGGCTTATTGTAAATCCCAGGTGAAGGAACACAGGCTTTTTAACACATAATTACTCCTAGTTCTGCTTCCTATTTGTGTTGTGTGTTTGATTCTAATATGGCAGTTAGTTATTCATGAATTATCCCTGCAACCGAGGTGTTTGAGAAGATGTCATCTGTGAAGGCAGAAAGTGTAGATAATATCTCACCCCTTGCTCAGATTTCTTTCTTAGGGGATAAAATAAAGGGTTTTACAACAGGCAGTAATTTGTAATAAATTATTGAAAAGTCATCAACAAGCAGTTTTTCTTAGTTGATAGATGAGCATCCAGGTGGGGTGTTTATACCAGGTTGAGAAAGTTGTTACCCTGACTTGGCTGGAAATACTGTGTAAGAGCTTTCACATTCTCTTACAGCCATCAGACTTTCATTCAAAAACCAAAATCAATACTTGGTTTTAAAGGCCCAAAGGGTAGTGACAGGATTACTGAGATGTTTGTTTATTGTTTTGGGTTTGTTTGGTTTGGTTTGGTGGGGCTTTTTTGTGGTGGTTTGTGGTTGGTTGTTTTTTTTTTCATCTGACTGAACTTTTTTTTTATATGTTTGAGTATTTTCCAGCTGTATTACAGCACTACAAAGCTTTCTTCTCCAGTTAAATACTCAAGACTTGATTTCTCAACCTTCTGCTCTTCTTGCAAAGATTACTTTCTTTCTTTGTATATTCAAAGAAGGGAATTAAGTAATTGTGGTAACAGTAACTCTTCTCACACTCAATTAAAACCCATAATGGTACCAATATTTTAATCTTTCTGAATTCCAGGAAAAATTACATGTGGAATGCTGTTTCCATAACTTTGTTAACTTCCATTCAGAACAACTGTTAGTGGCACCAGAAACAACCAGGGAATTCTGTTTGCATCAACTTCTCTTCCCCTCTGGGGAGGGGTGGGGGGTTGAGTGTCTGCTGAAGGTCTGAGGGGCCACCCTGAACCATGACAGAACATCTGGAAAATAGGAAGGGTTTGAAATCCCCTCAGAACAGGGCTGTCAGTAGCTGAGGCCACAGCACACTGTGTGCACAGGGCTCTCTCTGTACCACATGTGCACAAGTGCAAGGAGCTCTTATTAAACATGAAGCTTTCTGTTTATATTTTTGACTGCCTTATTTCACAGATCAGAATGAGTGAGTTACTTTTAAAAGTAAATACAGATTTTGTCAGTGTTTTTCTTCTAACAAGCTGACTGGGAAGTATATAGTGGCTTAAATATATCAGTTGTGTAAGTGAACAAGCTACAATTCTTTTTTCATTTAGAAATAAGAAATTAGTGAATTGCTGCTGAGGTTTGTTATTCTTGTCTGTAATACTGGAATGGATAAATACTCCCTAAAGTCTGAGTGCATGGCTGTTTGCTTCCAGGACACTGCTCTACAGAAGCCAAGAGAAGTTTTCAGGTTGCCTGCAGAGCTGGCAGCTTGTGATGATCGCCTCTGTGCCTCCATGCACTTCTCCTCCCCCACTGGCCTTTCCTTTTCCGACGGCACGGGAAGGCTCTACTGGATTTCATCGGGCCAGCGAGGAAGCAGTGCATCTGAAAAGTGGGAGGTGAGGTTTGCAATGACATTGACTTGTGCACCTACCAAATCATTCTTGCTCTTGCATTTCATATGAGAACTGTACGTATTTGGCATTGTGAAGCTTTCTATTTTAACTCTGTCACGGAAGCAGGATTGCATTCAACTGTGACACTCACTGCTTTTTATGCTAATGACTACATTAATGATTTCTTTATGCACAAAATATCTAAAATTCAAGTAATTGAAAGGAAACAGCTTTTTGACTGAAGAAGAATCTGTCTGCAAAAAAGTGTTTCAAAATAGGCAAAGTGCTCATCTCTGAGAACCATTAATTTGATTTCTGAAAACCATTTCACCTTTCACTTCCTTACTCATGTGCCTGCAGTGACTGACTGCAGCCTGGGTGTGACTGTTTCCCCCTGTTGATGTGCTACAATTATGAATCCTGTTCTGCTCATCAGTTGTTGTACCTCTTATTTGTTTAGTAGTAAACACCATAATGCAGATGTTTTTGTGCATCTTTGTGCTTTATAATTATTTTTAAATATAAATAATAATTTAAAACATTTCAGAACAGTTACTTGATAGCCAAGAAAGGAGGAACCAGAAATATGTGACATGGATTCATATTGGCAGAGAGGTTTATGGAAAGCAAACTTGAACTGATTTGATATTCAGTGAAACCTTTCACTGCTTTCTGAGAAAGAATAAGACTTCCAGTTGCAACTGACTGACTTTTTACTACACTTTTGTCTTCCAGATTGTGTTTAATGAAGAACTAGGAAGTCCATTTATTATAGCACACAGTGTTTCATTTGTGAAATCTGATATACATTCAGTATCTGTGCTGCTGCTTAGGGTAGAAAAAGATGAACTGGACACAAAAGGAAGTGGATTTCACATTGCCTTGGAATGGGTTACAGTTGCAGAGACAGGCAAAGAGGGTAAGTGGTTTATGTTTATATTGCTGGTGAGTAAAGTTAACTGAAAAAAAAGTAAATAATGCTTTAATTTTTTGTCTTGAAAGTTGTTTTTTCCTCAAGTTCTGATATTTCCTTTCCCCAAAACTTCAGTTTAACTTTTACGTAAGACTTTTTTTTTTTTTTTACATTATGAGATCAAGTTATTTGTTGTAGACCCACATTTTAACAAACGTGGAAGACTGGAAGAAGTGAAGTTTTATATGTGTGGTTAAGGTAATTAGAAAACAGGATAGAACTTCACTTTGTGACTATGAAATGCAATTCTCGTGTAGCTTGCTCTTAGAAATAGTTCTGTATAACGTCAGTTTTACAGCTAGTGTCCATTGTACTCAAAATGTTGTACAGCTGGATGTGGCTTTTTGTTTGTTTAACTTTTGGGGGGTTTATAGTTTTTTTAGTCTCCAATTAAGAGTGTAATGGGATTGGAATTAGTAATAGGTAAATAAAAGAACTGTAGAATAAAAATAAAATATAAAGTAAATACTGCATATTCTAGGTTTTGCTACAATAAAGAGTATGAAGCTCCTCAGATAATTTTAGACCAACACATTAATAACATATTGGCTAATTTATTACCATGATAAAGTTTTGCAAAGGGTAATTTGTCTGTTAAATACAACCATATATGTGTACATTATATATATTCTTTCCATAAAGGATACAAGACCCCATGCTTCAGCATCTGATTTAAAGATGTGTGGATTAAATTTACTTACCTTACCCTTTTGGGAAGACTGTGCTATGATTTCATTCATTATCTTTCAAAAAGTATAATTTCGATACTGATAGAAAAGAGATCTTGAGCTAAAGCAGTTGATTGCATACTGCAGTGTTTCTATGCAAATGGTCCTCAGCATCCTATATGAATAGTATGGATAGTAAAACAGAGCAGGCTATTTCAGTTGGGTGGTAACTACTGTGACCATCTAATCCAGCTGTGATCAGCAAAGACATTGTGAGAAAAAAGGGCAATGTGAGATTAATTGCAGGGTCTACAGATATAACCAGCTCGATGGAAAACAGAAGCGAAATTTCTTTTGAAACTATGGCACTGTGATTTAACTGGGAGAATTGCTCGGTATTTTTAAGTATAATAAAATTCTGTTGTAATAATTTGTCTTCTAGAAAAATATTGCTGCCAATATATTAATTTTTTAAAATTTTATAGGTGATCAAAGATACGAAATTGTTAAAAGGAGAGTTTTACATGGAAAATCAGTCCCTCATTATGCAGCCATAGAGCCAAGTGGGGATGGTCTAATGATTGTTTCCTACAAACCATTCAAATTTATGCCAGATGAAGATGACACATTAGAAGAAAATGACAATGCAAAAGCAACAGAAGAAAAGAAAGGTAAGACTAACCTGGCAGATTATGATAGGTGGCTGGCTTTTGGCTTAGAAAATAGCTTGTCAGTTCAGCATCTGTTTGGAAACTAGCAATAAATGTTTGTCTTAATATTTATCTACCAGATTTATTCTTTTTAAAAGGATACATTGGCTTTTGTTTATTTGTTTGTTTGCTTTCACCCTGGGGTGTTGCATTGCACATAAACCTACATGAGAAGTTTTTAGGGTGTTTTGAAGGCATCATATCTCAGACACTAATGGCTTCTGGGAAATACATTTGTAGCACCTGTGACTGATCCATTGCACACAGGTTACTGTGGCTAAGAGCAACAGTATAAAGACCCTCCAGAGTTTCAGTTGCTGACATGAGGCTTAGATAAATGAAATCTTGTGTTGTGACAACTTTAGAGCTTCATCTGAATAGGTAGATAACATATGCAAGATTAATTTTTAGAAAATTAACTCGCCTGTATTTGTGTTTTCCATGACCAGCTGTGCACTACCCATTCGTGCTGTCATAGCCTGCCTTTCCTAGAAACATTTCTCTGAAAAGGCCAATTTGTGTATTAGTTTAATAATAAAAATGGGCATCGGGCAGATTTTAAATGCAGGAGCAAGTCAGTCATTACCTCTGGGCAAGCAGTTTTATTTAATCTCATGAAACCGAGGCAGATGAAGGCTACTTAGCCTTCAAATACCATTTCTGTTGAACAGTCAGTGTAGCTTCTGGCAAAACAGGTAGGGAAAGAAATGTTCATATATTTGAATGATGTATCCTCTGAGCTTGCAGAGGCTTGTCAGTACCACTGCATCTGATGTCTCTTCAACAAAATAATTAATGTTTCAATGTGTTTAAGTACACTGTGGTTATCAATTTTGCAATGCTGTCATAAACCGAGTAATAGTTAATGCCTATTGTGCAAGTATGAACTCGATTGCTACGTTCCTCCATTTTACCATCAGAATATTCCTGGTGTAAATTGCTCAGAGTAAAAGTTAATTTCTACTCTTCCACAAAGTTCTGTTCCATATCTCCCAGCACTGCATTCTGTGGAATCTGGGACAGCATTTGTAGTCTAGTTTGTATTTTTCTGTATGTTTGCAATTGCAGACCCTCTGTATTGCTGGCAGCAGACTGATGATGATGTGACAATAACAGTTGACATTCCTCAGGACATCAGTAAGGATGACATCCGAGTAGGCTTTTCTCCTGAGAACTTGTGTGTTACACTGAAGGACCAGCCTCCTTTGATGGAAGGAAAACTCTATTCATCTGTGGACCATGAAAGCTGTACATGGATAATTAGAGAGAAAAAAAGGTGCTTTATATGGTTCTTTAACTTTCCCATTGATAGGAATTTCCAAGTGTATGCTGTATGTCTGGGAGTGGTCTCATGGGATGCTACACCCTGCATCCCTCCTTACAAGAATCTGTCTTCTCTGCTGAAAATAAGTCGCTCAGCATTATGAGACAGGCTGAAGTTTCTTTAGCTAGCTGTGACAGTAATCCTCTTCTTTTACAGTTGCTTGCTTATAAGGTACATGATTAGCTATTTTCTACTACAACCTAGAACAGCCTTTCTAAAATGATACATTCTTTTATTTCAGAAAATAGGTATTATGTATAACTGTCTGTGCTGACAACAGTACCTGTATCAGACCAGGAAATTCAGAGTTTCTACTCTGGAGCTGTGAAGCAGAGTTCTTTGCACCATTAGAGATACAGTGATGCTCATGAGGTTAACCTCCTCACACTACTTTCACATGCTTTGCCTGTATTTAATGGCAGCCAGGGTTAATGTCCTGTTCTAATGTCCTCAGTTGCCTTTCTAAAACAGTATTTGGAGATATGAGCTACTAGAGATTAACCCATTGTGTCTGCATCATCACCTGTCTGTATGACTACCTGGTCTTTTTGTTTACTCTGAGAATAATCTCCATTCATTAGTAGTTGCTGTGGTGTAAAAACAGATAGGTAAGCTGTTAAATGATTTTTAGAAAGACAGTTTATAATATAGTTATGAAAGTTGGTTGATAAATTCAGTAATATTTTGAAGTACTAAAGATTAACTTTATTTTTTCCAAATAGCCAGGAAATGGTGTAATGATCCCATTTACTTATTTGAAGACAGTTGATGCTACATGGGATTTCTGATTAGCAGTGTGATACAAAATACACTGAGAACTCAACAAAAATGTAAGTTACAGTTAGCAAAATACAGGATCTGCAATGCACAGTTTAGGCACAATACCAACATGATTCCCATGTCCAAAACACAGCATCACACCAGCTACTGTGAAGAAAATTAACCCTGTCCCACCCAAAGCCAGTACCTGAGTGCAACAAAAATAGTTATATCTATTTGTTAGATTTAAGGATCAAGAATTTATTTTGTTAAGAAACTTAGCCTTAAAGTTCCCAGTATATTCATGGCAACAGAGTACCTTCTGGATACAGAACAGGAGTTGGGGAATGAATTAGCTGTGTCCATTTCCAAGGCATTTTGAAATGTCTTTTGTTGTTCTCTGCTTGGCCTCTTACTGTCTAATACCAGTCATTAACATCCAGTATAGTTTTACTCTGCACTATGGGTTCTGAAAGGTATAAATACCAGATAACAGTATTTCCTACTTGCAGTACAGTCCCTTTTTCATTTCCATAGATTAAACTGACTAAACCAAAACTTGGGAGCTTTCTTTGATTAATAATCACCAAATACTTGCTGTGAGGAAAAATGTATAGGTATTAAAGGTACCCCCAGAAATCTGCTAGTGTAGAAAGGATCCCTGCTGCACCAGATTGTGCAGCAATTTTCCCTGTGAGTGGCTGTGCTTCTTGGAAATCTTGGGCTTGACTCCCAAGAATTCAAGCATATACTGTAATAAAGGTGATCATCCAATGGGAAAATTGCACTTCATTTTTTTACCAAGTAGAGCCTTCAAGCAGGACAGGTGGTTTTAATGATCCCCTTCACTTCAGTATCTAATACCTGTTTTGTGAGACTCTGCCCACAGAGTTTTTCTGCAGAATTTCCCATTTCCTCTGATAGATTTTGGGACACACAAACTTTAATCTTATAAACCTTAACCAGTGTGCAGCAAGTGGGGAGAATACAGATTTATTTCAGTGGCACAGTAATGTTCCCAGCAATAATGGCATGGAAATTATGTCCATTTAAGGAGGGATTCTGAGAACACTTGGTGAAAAATAGACTTTATATTTAACCATAGCTTTCTGAAACCATGAAGTCTGAGTTTCAAATACNTTTGAAGACAGTTGATGCTACATGGGATTTCTGATTAGCAGTGTGATACAAAATACACTGAGAACTCAACAAAAATGTAAGTTACAGTTAGCAAAATACAGGATCTGCAATGCACAGTTTAGGCACAATACCAACATGATTCCCATGTCCAAAACACAGCATCACACCAGCTACTGTGAAGAAAATTAACCCTGTCCCACCCAAAGCCAGTACCTGAGTGCAACAAAAATAGTTATATCTATTTGTTAGATTTAAGGATCAAGAATTTATTTTGTTAAGAAACTTAGCCTTAAAGTTCCCAGTATATTCATGGCAACAGAGTACCTTCTGGATACAGAACAGGAGTTGGGGAATGAATTAGCTGTGTCCATTTCCAAGGCATTTTGAAATGTCTTTTGTTGTTCTCTGCTTGGCCTCTTACTGTCTAATACCAGTCATTAACATCCAGTATAGTTTTACTCTGCACTATGGGTTCTGAAAGGTATAAATACCAGATAACAGTATTTCCTACTTGCAGTACAGTCCCTTTTTCATTTCCATAGATTAAACTGACTAAACCAAAACTTGGGAGCTTTCTTTGATTAATAATCACCAAATACTTGCTGTGAGGAAAAATGTATAGGTATTAAAGGTACCCCCAGAAATCTGCTAGTGTAGAAAGGATCCCTGCTGCACCAGATTGTGCAGCAATTTTCCCTGTGAGTGGCTGTGCTTCTTGGAAATCTTGGGCTTGACTCCCAAGAATTCAAGCATATACTGTAATAAAGGTGATCATCCAATGGGAAAATTGCACTTCATTTTTTTACCAAGTAGAGCCTTCAAGCAGGACAGGTGGTTTTAATGATCCCCTTCACTTCAGTATCTAATACCTGTTTTGTGAGACTCTGCCCACAGAGTTTTTCTGCAGAATTTCCCATTTCCTCTGATAGATTTTGGGACACACAAACTTTAATCTTATAAACCTTAACCAGTGTGCAGCAAGTGGGGAGAATACAGATTTATTTCAGTGGCACAGTAATGTTCCCAGCAATAATGGCATGGAAATTATGTCCATTTAAGGAGGGATTCTGAGAACACTTGGTGAAAAATAGACTTTATATTTAACCATAGCTTTCTGAAACCATGAAGTCTGAGTTTCAAATACAAAAAGGGGAAAAAAAAGTCAACTTGTAAATACAGAATATCCAGTGCCATTTCCCAAGTGTGCAAACTGGGGAGCAGAGTGTTACACATTTGAGATACTGTGTCTTAGGATAGTTTTACATAGTGCTTTGTATGTAATACGTATGGCAGTAGCTGTTCTTGCCATTATAATAGTGTATAATACAAAGTGAAGAAAGAGATAATACTGATTTCTGTATTCTCGGACAGGCTTCATGTCTATATTTTTCAATAATGTATTGTTTCAACTTCTATATGAAGTGTACAGATGTATACCTTGTGACATTTGGTTATAATAAGAAAAGTAGTGTGACATTTCTGCAAGGCATTCCCATTTTTTTCCTTTTTCTTTTGCTAGTCATCTGGTTTAGTTTTAGGTAGTCCAGTGGGGACAGGGAGTTGGAATTAATGATCCTTGTGGATATCTTGAGATATTCTGATTCTCTGGTTTTCCTCATCAAAAATCTTGGCTTTATTCCAAAAGGTTAACTGTAGAAGATGGTAATTCTCCAAAAGAATTAAATAGAGGGACAAATATTTGTATATAGATTATACTAATACTGTGTACCAAAACACTGCATTTACATTGAAAACTACACTTCCATGGATACATTCTCTTTGTTCTTAGGCTTTTAGGAAGCATATGTCCTTGGTCTGTTTTTCTGTATTTTCCTTTGGAGTAGCTTATTTTATAAATGAATGCTAATGGTGAGGTGACTTTAATTGTTCAGTTTGGAGAGGAGAAGTGCTTAGATCTACAGTGAGAGCTTTTTGACCAATCTGAGAAGTGTTCTCATGTACTGTTCTTTGTCTTCTATTTACATTTTAGTTTGGAGATTTCTCTAATTAAGAAAAATGAGGGACAGTGGTGGCCAGAGCTAATTCTTGATGACAAAAGAGGGGAATTGATTATTAGCTCTTCCCAGTGCTCTGAACTATCTGAAAGCCTGATGCATTTCACTTCTGAAGAAATGGTAAGGAGTTGAAAATAAAACATGTAAGATTCTTACACATCAGCATATTGTCTTTTCTTGATATCCTAATTTGCACTTCACTGACATAGCTCTTCATTTAGAACCCTAACTACATTCACTTTGAACTGAAACTGTTAATAACTGATGGCACTAGAGTTGTGAATGTACTTTGAACAGTAATACCATCTTCATGGGGGACAGAATTTACCCTACATGATGGTGTCTGTGCACCTGAACAGCAGTCTGATTCACATTGAAAATAAATGTTGTTCCCACCACTTATGATGTGTCAGTTTGGTTTAAAGCAGGTGATTTAAGTAGTTTTGGAAGATTGTTTATCAATAGGTTAGCAACACTTTAAATCTGTCTTTCTAAGGATACTGTTCTTGACTTAGTCTGTGAGTGTAAATTACATTTGTAGAAAGGATTAGGAAAACATAAGCATGACTCATGAGCTTCCTGCCATTAGCGTTATACATGCAGTCTACTTAAACCAAAATAAAATGTAATTTTAAACTACTGTTTGCTTGATACTTCCCCATTTGGTTTAATTAGAAAATGCCATCTCATCGGAAACTTGTGAAGTGTGACTCTCTATGGGTCTTGTTATATTAGTTTTGGATTATTATTTTTTTTTAATAAGGCTGAAAAGTGTTACTAAAATAGATTCTGTTTAGTGCTTTAAATTGATTTCTCTCCTCTCTCCCTCACTATTTGTGGGCAAGATATTCTAGTACATTTTTTGACCATGTATCTATTGGGAACTTCAATTCTCTTCTCTTTTGTAACTCATACTGAGCTTAAAGCACTGATTTCGTGTTTTGTTTGGTTTTGGGTTTTTTTGTCACAGCTTTTCAGCTCATGGACAGTAATGGTCATGTCAAATGAAAGAAATCTTTCCTTAGATAACTGTTCATTTAAGTAAATGTATTTGTCATTAGTAAATGTATTTACATTTACTACTTACAGAAGGAAATTTATTGTTCATGTTTTAGTGGCTTATATACCTTGCTTTAAATTGAAAAGGATTTTGTTCCTTTTACTGCTCATGCTATCCTCCCAAACAGAAATGTCCCTGTTAATTTTGAGTATGTACATAATAGGTTGATCTTTATGTAATGACATGCAAATGATTCTTACATTATGAGAGGGATTTGTTTTATATATATTTATTATACACATATTCAGTAGCTTGGATTTTCAATGTAGTTTGTTGTCTTTATTTCAGAATCCAGATCCTGAAAAGGAAAACCCACCTTGTAATGCTCAAGAATTAGAAGAATGTGATGCTTTCCTAGAAGATTGTGCAAGCTTGTGCAGATTTGATGGTCATACCTTGAAAGTCACTCATGTAGTAAGTGCTGCAAATTGCTACAGAAATATTTTATAACATCTCTTTGTGATATGCAAGTTGAATTCTATTTCTTTGGTTTCTTTCCAGATTCATCTTGGAAGCAACCAATATCTTTTCTCAGTTGTTGTGGATCCTAAAGAAATGCCTTGTTTCTGCCTGAGACATGATGTTGATGCTCTTCTCTGGCAGCCCCACTCTGACCAGCCAGAGAACATGTGGGAACACATTGCAACATTTAATGCTTTAGGTAAGAAAAAAACTCCTATGTGAGCCTTTTCTACCTGAATACTCTTAGTTGGGCTTCTGTTGATGCTTTCTGAAATTTGCTTAGTTTTGTTATATGAATAATTTTTTTAATAGTCTCTTTTTTTTTTTTTTTAACTTAAGATCAGTTTGAGCTGTAAGAATATGAACAAAACCTCTAACAAAAGAGATTAATTTCATTATTTATTCTGTTTACGCATTTCAAATTTCATTATGCCATGAAAAAAGAAGATGATAAGAATTAAGATGTGTTTTCCGGTTTCTATGCTGACTTTGTAGTACTGTTTTAAGAATGTGTTTCTATTGTTTTGAGATTAACAGGAAGGAAATAGAGCTTTTTGTAACTAAGGTGATAACACCCAAGTGTTCCTCTGTTTCTTTCTCCTTATTGTCCTATCATTTTACAGTACTGAAGTTTACACTTCTTTACTGATCTAGTTCACCTTTTATATGCCAGAGTTGGTGTAAGTCACCAGCTTGTTTATCTACAACCAATTTTAGAAGTACTTACCAAGAGGTAGCAGTGAAAACTAGTATTTTTTAGCTTCAAAGGCTAGTTTTCCAAAACTTACAGTATTAATGACCAAAGCAATGGTAGTAGCCCTATTTCCTTCTTCCTCTGCTTGAACTTTTGGAATTAGTTTTTCACAGAATCACAGAATCATTATGGTTGGAAAGGACCTCCAGGGTCATCAAGTCCAACCTCTGTCCTAGCATTTCTCTAACCACTACACCATATCCTCAGCTATTTGTTCACCTCCAGAGATGGTGACTCCACCACCTGCCTGGGCAGCCTGTTCCAGTGCCTGACTACCCTTGTAGTGAAGAATTTCTTCCTAACATCCAATCTAAACCTCCTGACTCAACAACCTATACAAGGACAACCTTTTAACAACCTATACAAGGACAATGATTGAAAATTTTCCATTTCAAGTCTCTGAAACCTAAGAAAGAAGACAAAGATTTTTCACTCTGAAATAAGGCTGTGTAATAACTGAGTTCTGTAATGGAAGAGGAAAACTAAGATTTTTCCTTCTTAGTGATTATTAACTTAGATTACAGTGTGTTGAGAAGTGACTCAGGATTTTATCAGTCAGTTCTAAATAGAAGACAAGTTTTACATGTCTATTTGACATTAAATAGGCTCAAAAATCTTAAATTGTAAATGTAATAAACTGAGATGGAGGGAAGGGGATGATTTTACTTAGACTGCTACTAATATTGGGCCAAGATGTGTATCCATCCATGCCTTAGGAAAACATAGAATACCCTCTGAGTCAGAGAGGGGTTAAATGTGGGAACAAGTAGCTGCCTATACACACATAAGCATCACCAATGCCAGTTGGGAAGGTGTAGAGAAGAGCCATGTATTGGTATTAACTTGGTGATTGCATGCCTCCAAAAACTATGGGTTTAACTACTAAGAACATCTCTCTTTTTTTGTTATTAATCGCATAGCATTTTTTTAAGCTGAGCTTGCTTGTGTAGTAGCCATTTGCTGTTGAAACCAGTGTATTTCTTATCCCTTCTGCTTCTTTTTGTGTTCTGCAGGTTATGTCCAAGCATCAAAGCAAGAGAAGAAGTTCATGGCCTGTGCTCCGGACCACTCCTATGCCGCCCTCTGCGAGTGCTTGCGGCGGGTGTTCATCTACCGCCAGCCCACCCCTCTAGCCACTGTGCTCTACAACAGGAGGGAAGGGAGACAAGTAGGACAGGTTGCTAAGCAGCTGGTAGCAACCCTGGAAGCCAATGATCCTATCTTAGGCTTTCAAGCTACAAGTGAGAGATTATTTGTTCTCACAACAAAAACCTTGTTTTTAATAAAGGTGAACTCTGGAAATTAATTATTCAGTATATCCTGCTTTAGTTTGTGGTCACAATTTGCTAAAGTACTGGCTAGGTTAATGATCTGAGAAGTTCAGTGGTATTTGCTGAAGCCTGAAAAGGAGGTATTTTACAGGGGAATCCAAATTTTTCATTAGAATTTGTCTAAGTGAGAACATTTTTCAGCCTTCCTGTCACTGAAGTAAGCTTTTTCAGAGCCATGGGAGAATGTCTTCTGCACTAACAGCTTTTTCAAAGCACTAGTCAGAGGCTGCTCTTGCATAGCTGAATAGATTTATGCATTGTTTTTTCAAAATTACTCTGCCATAGTTCTGAGTTTTGGAAACTCATTTCTGTTTTTAAATGCCACTGTTTAACTGTGAAAGAAGTAGTCAGATAAAGAAGCATATGATGTGCAACGTTAGGAAGTGTGTATTGTAAAGGAAAAAATACCCCAAATTCAAATACTGTTGGCCAAAAAACTTACTATTTTAATACTCAGTAGTAACGAGCGAAACCTAAATGGAATGAACAGAGTATTTGGTTTCTTATACAGGTGATTCATTCAAGTGGAATAACTTCATTGTATGTTATTAATTTGGAACTGAATTCATTCTTGCAGTGAAATCTCTTCACATTTTGAGACACTAGAATAGCTTTTAGTAGCTTTTTCCTGAAGCAAAATAAGGATCAATGTATAGCTGGTGATTACATACTGAATGTTATTAGTCAAGGTCTAGTTATACTCTCTGCTGTGTCACTTTCATTTGACATTGTACTTACATCTCAAGTGACTAATTTAAATTAGAAAGTAGAAAATTTAAATTAGAAAATAAATCAGAAAAAGTACTTGTGTTGTAATCTGAAATGGGAAACGCAGAAGTGCTGCTTCTGCCTGGATGCCCCTGCAGGTCCTGTGTTGCTCACTAACCATTCTGTCTGCACTAGTCCTGCAGTGGAATATTTGCAGTATGAGGGTAAACAGGCCATGGGGCTGCTTCTGTTTCACAAATTGGCATGGTTAGTTTATTGAATAGTTGTATCTGAAGATTTTTTTTTCTTATTTCAAGTTCATAAAAATCATAGAATCATAAGGTTGGAAAAGACCTCCAGGATCATCAAGGCCAACCTCCTAGCCAACACTTCCATGGTCACAAGACCATGCTCTGCAGTACCACATCTGCTCACCACTTGAACCCCTCCAGAGATGGGGACTCCACCACCTCCCTGGGCAATCTTTCTACTCTTTCACTAAAGAAGTTTCTCCTCATATCTGATCTGAATTTCTCCTGACACAGCTTGTGGCCATTTCCCCTTGTCCTGTCACTAGTTATGAGGAGAAGAGTCCAGCACCCACATCTCTGCACCTTCTGTCAGGTAGTTGGAGAGAGCAATAAGGTCACATCTCAGCCTCCTCCAAACTAAACATGCCAAGCTCCCTCAGCCTCTCCCCACAGGACGTGTTCTCCAATACCCTAACCAGTCTCGTTCTTCTCTGGACCCTCTCCAGACATTGCTGAGACAGGCACACATACAAGTAGACTGGCAGTTTGCATCTCTTCCAGTATTTTTTTCAGGCCTCTGTGAGAATCTATTGAAAAGAAACTAAATCTTCCTTTTATTAGGGTCTAGTTTCTTGGTTGTGATTGTGTTGACTCCTGTAAATTCTCCAGACTTGTATCAGTGAAAAGATTAAGTAATATGGTGAGAATTTAAGAGGAAGACAAGCAGTTGTGGGTTGCCAAAAACCCCCTCTTGAGCAGGAGTTCTTGAAGAAATCTCATTTTCCTCTTTGTTACAGCAGCATTGTATCCAATATTGAAAAGCTTTTCCTTACTCTTACCTGGTCAAGTTCAAAGAGACTTGATTTGCAACCTCCCCTTCTCATTCTTTTTTTTTTTTAAATGGTCTTAAAGTGCTTTTTTACAAAGGCTCAGTGAATGTATTATTGTTTCATGCCTGTTTTGGATCCAAATGTTCTTTGTTGGGCAATAATGTCAAATGAGGTGGGAGAATTCATACAGAGGTCCTGCAGAAAAGATTTTATGTAATTGATCACTTTATAGCATTAAGTGCTTTGAGATTTATAAGAATATGGCTTGGTAACCTGTGACTTAATCAGTGGGGACACAGAGTTAAGAACACGTTGTGATGTTTGGGAATGGAGGAGTGAAGGATTCCAAGGCAACGTGTGTTTGTCACCTCAGGTCTGTCACAGGAAGGTTCAGTGGAGATGAGAATTTCACCTTTGCTTTGTCAGATTTTCCTTGCTGTGGGTCAGATATTTGGAAATGTTCTGCTGCCTCCTGCAACAGAGGACACAAAGCAAAGTGTTTTACCTCCTCTGAGAGTGTATTGTGATCTGTAACGAGTAGAACTCTCACTGTCCAAGTATGTGTCAGCTTCAGGGGAGTTCTCGTTTGCTCCTGGGAACAACTGAAATGGGAAGAGGTTCATCCCTTTCCCTGGTACTATTTGCAATCATGGTGTTCTCAGAAAGGGTATGTCAGATATTCTCTCTTATTTTGTTTTCTATGAGAGTTCAGGACATTGTGTTATTTAAAAGACGTGTTGTCTTGAGGACCTTGCCTGCTGTTGCACAGCCAGCTGCCATCATTCAATGGCTGCAGGCCACAGGAGACACTTCCTATCAGCATTTCCATTTCTGTCTTCACCTGATTTTAAGGCTGATTTGCTTAGCATATTTATGTAGGCTTATATAAAGTATAAAATGTGCATATTTAAAAGTCGAGGTTTTCTGAGAACCATACTTCATTTTTTATAGGAATTTATTTCTTGAAATCTTAAATTTTAAGACACAGCACTTCCTGAGGGCCCAATCACAGTGTGTTTACAGAATTTCTGAGAAAATATTTGGCTATTACAGATTTGCATTATTTATTTCTAATATTCTTTTTCAGTGTTTTCCTTGGCTGTATATTTGGAATGTATCATGTATTCTTCAACAACTTTAAATAAAGGAGAAAAAGTGTCACATTTATTAATAAGGGTGGGGTTTTAAAAATTATTTTAAAGGATTTCTGTTGATGTCAGATGTGCATCCCTCCTGTGCTACTGAAACAAAACAGCAAATGAGAAATAAGAAATTCCTTAAGACTTTTAATGAGCTTTCTGTTGGGGCAGAGTTCTGAAGCTTGTATGCACTGCAAGGTCAGGTGTTGCCAAGCCCTGGGGTGTTGCACTCCTTTTTTTGCACTATTTGCAGTACTTGCTGGAGTCTTTTTGTTGTTGTTGTTGTGGTGGTGGTTGGTTGGTTGTTTTTCCCCCCTTTAAAAAGGGTTTAACCTACTTCTGGAAAATTATTTTAACCAAGATGTTTACCTTGATGTGGTAGCTGGATATCAATTAAAATACAGTGGTAGACATAAGATCAGATGTAGACCTGGAAATTACTTATAATCTTTACTGATCTAATGCTCTAAGAAAAATATCCTTTATAAACCTTTCTGGCCTGTTTTTGCCATCAAATGAAATTGGGATTTGTTAAGGAATTGTCAAGAAAACACAAACTAAATTTAAAAAAATTACCTCTTTTACAGTATCACTTTTATTTTGCTGTGATGAATATACATTATCTATTAGCTTTTCTTAATGTATTAGTTGTATTCTGAAGAGTTGTGTATCAGTGTTTGTATTTTCTTCTGTGAAGAAATCCTGTCATTCATTCAAAGGCCCCTTGGAATCTGGATTATGGTTCTGGTTTCTCTCCTTACCTGTTCTTCTCTTCCTGTTGTCGTCCCCCATCCAAATGCAGACACCAGTGAATGTGAGGTAATGTCAAGGTAACTGCTGTATGTGAAAATGTCAGTTCTGAGTCCTGTGGTGTTTTCCCTGTGCTGAGGATTGAAAAAATGGTGTCTCTGTACTGCTTCATGTCCAAACTGAAAACACCTCAGAGGCCAAGTGTTGAGCAGATGCCTCAAGTTGGAAGAAATTATGCAGGAGCGGGAAGCATTTATCTTTATCAAAACAAGTGAGGTTTAGTGGAAAAATAAGATCCACTGAATACTAATTCAGTCACTTTATCACTGAAATTGCTGCTGATTGGCCTTTAATGATTTTTCGCTTTGAAGTTCTTCATTCTCCCTGTTCCATGTGTCCCCTTCAATAAATAGAGAGTACCTTATGATAATTTAAGGTTGAACAATTTATTGGAACTTCTTGAATAACTGAATTAGACTTGCACATGGGGTATCTCAAATATAGGCATGAAGTAGAAGATGGATATGTCTAGTTGTGAAGAGACAAGGAGCACTGGCTCTTGATTTGATCAAGAGCTGATGCCCACTTAAATAAAAATGGATGCTGTGAAAACATTTTTATGAGTTACAATGTCAGTTTCTAAAAAGTGTAAAAGCTGGGGAACCTGTGCAGAATAAGCTTGCACAGGCAAGATAAAATACATACAGGTTACCTTTAAAAAATCTCCTAGCAATATATGCAATACCCCATTCAAAGCAATTGAATCTATCAGAAAGAGGTGTGTGATCAAGTCCTGCTCTGTTCCCAGTCTATGTATTTGGCAAGAGAAAGTAATCCAAAAGCCAGGGCCTGGGTGCTGGTGTGTTGGTGGTTACTCCTCCTGTGCTCTGCAGTGCTCACTGCTACCTGCAAAATTCACAAGTATAATAGCTAACAAGATGTTTGAAAAGTATTGTCTGTGGTTAGCAGTGCAGTTCTGAACCTCTCCAGACTCAGTGTGGCATCTGAGAAAATCTGCCTTTTCACATAAAACCAAAAAACCTAAAACTCAGGCTCCTGTATTATTTCACTATTTTCAGTGAGACCAGCACCTGGTTTTTAAAGTTAGAACCTGCTCTGTCTTAATGCCTTGGGGCAGAGGGACAAAGACTAAATTATGTTGAGAATGATTTTGAGGAGTTCTTAGAATGTGAGTTAAAGGATAGGTAATTATAGGTAATTGAATAAATGATAGGTAATAAATAAAATTCTATAAATATAAATTATAGAAATGAACAAAATTATAGGTAATTGAATAAATGATAGGTAAATGATGGGTAATGAGCAGCTCTGATCCTAAGGGCTCTTGGTGTTTCTGAACCATGGCTGAACTGTGTTGCTTTCCTGTTCTTTCTGAGCCAACTCTCTCTTCCTTCACTGTTCTGATGGAGGAAACTTTTGTGCTTTTAGCTGCAGTGTGTGTTGGAGTTTCTGTGACCACAGCGCAGACCCCAGAGCCAGAGAAGCTCTTCAAAAGCCAGGCCAAGGAAGGTGTGTGCTTCTCTAAGCTGTTTGGAATTCTTCCCATTAGAATACTTGAGAGGAAGCAGGATATGTGTGCTACCAAGTGAAAAAATGTTGTGCATTGTCAGGTATGTATTGTGTCCATGGGGCACCTGAGAGGCAGTGCAGCTAAGGGATTTAAGGCTGAGGAGCAGTTGTGCAATAACAGTTCTAAAGCCAAGCTTTTTAATAGATATTCCCATTCTTAGTATAAAGAGAAGAAAGACAGCTTTACATAATTTTTGTTTTCTGGTTGTTGTTTTTGCCTTCCTTGTGTAATATGAGGAAAAGGCTGAGAAATTCCTTTGAAGGGAGAATAGATATTATTTGATAAAAAAGAATCCAGTTTGAAATCAAGCTACCAGGGAAGTGATTGTCCTAAATATTAGTGCCAGATAACAGAATGTAGTTACTAAAAGTTACTAAACACATGTTGTTTTCCAAAGTTATGATGGGATGCTGCCTATCTCAGAAAATTATTGCTAGGTGATAAATAAGAATTTTAGAAAGCTATTTGTCAGTAGAGGCAGAGCTAGTGGTGGAAGCACTGCTAATACCTTCCAGAACTGGGAGGCCTGGCAGTGTGGCTGTCAGGCACTAACTCAACTTCAAGGCAAATGAACAGCAAAATCTACCTTCTGAGTAGCAAATGGCAATTGGGTTAGGAAAAGCCTTTTTGTCAATGTAACCATGAGGTGTAACTGGCTTACAAAGTATAGTGTGAAGTGTCCCTACCTCACTAGTGACAAAAACTAGAACTACTGCAAGTAGTCAACTGCTTTCCCCACACATGGAGTCTTTATCACTTGCTGGAAGTTATTCTCTGGTAGTGAGTAGTGCTTCTGTGTCCTGAGGTTAAAACCACCTCCTAGAGGTGTAACGCTCCAGCTACATCCATTTGGTTGTCTGGGAGGTTTCACAGATACGCTGCACTTGAAGGGAAGTACAGGATCTGGCATTGCAGATGGTAATAAAACTTCTAAAGTTTCAATTTATTTTGATAGTTTTCATTTTTGAGATTCTAAAATGTGTTACTTGAAGAAAGCAATTGCTGAACTTCCCAGCTACTTGGCTCAGAGTGGATCTGCTGTTTTGCTATTGTAAAGGAGCCTGCACCAGAAAATTGTGTGTGTGTGTGTAGCAAGTGACCTATTAAAGAAGCAGAGGCAGCTGAAGAGATGTAAGGGGACCTGTGAGAGGTGCATGTTGTGGTGGACTCTGGTATCTTTAGGGTTTTGGGAAGCTAGGTCCAGAGACTGTTGTTTCCTCAGAAGTTTACAAGTTCCAAGCTCTGTTCTTCATATAAAATTTAAATTTAAAAGTATTTCTTGTCAATCTTTATCCTCTGAATTCACATGGCATTATTAGAGACAGAGTGTAGTTCAGTCTTGTTTCCCTTGCTCCAGTGCTTTGCATTTCTGAAACTACTCATATCAAAAGGCAAATTGTGTGCTACACAAACCTTTCACTGCTTGCTTTCATTCTGCTACCAGCTAGGTAACTGCAGGGAGAATTGCTCTATGTATAAATAACAAACAGTATCTTTCAACCAAGTTATGAAGCTCAGAAAACCTCAAACCAATTTTTGATCTATTTCTATATATTGCTGGGGATTATGGTAACAAATGTAGAAGCATAAGGTGTTTTTGCCTGCCCTTCCACTCCTGATCAGTATACCTCTAATTTTCAATTAATTTCAGTTACTTTTCAGTTCATTTCCTCAAATGAGGGACTATGAAAAATGACATTCTGGTGGCAGCAAAGATGGATTAGGTTGGTATAGCTCCTAGTTGTGCTGGCAGGGAGTGATTCATGTGACTTTTTCTCCACAAAAATTAGATTTTAAATCCCTTACTCATTCTGCAAAAGGTGACACAGTAACCCACCACTTTGTTCTTTACAGTGATTTATAATTTAATTTGAGAGAAAATTTCCTCCTCTCCCCACAATACTTGTTTCTCTTTTACAGACTTGCTACCTGGGGAAAATAAGCATCAGGGGTAGCTGTACTGATTGATCAGCACCACTTCTAGTGCTCCTTTCCCAAAGGAGCTTTGCTAGCCTTAATGACTCAAACCTCATAAAGGCACAGTCCCTGTTAATGAAAAGCACCCACTGATTAGACATACACTTTGCAATTNGAACCATGGCTGAACTGTGTTGCTTTCCTGTTCTTTCTGAGCCAACTCTCTCTTCCTTCACTGTTCTGATGGAGGAAACTTTTGTGCTTTTAGCTGCAGTGTGTGTTGGAGTTTCTGTGACCACAGCGCAGACCCCAGAGCCAGAGAAGCTCTTCAAAAGCCAGGCCAAGGAAGGTGTGTGCTTCTCTAAGCTGTTTGGAATTCTTCCCATTAGAATACTTGAGAGGAAGCAGGATATGTGTGCTACCAAGTGAAAAAATGTTGTGCATTGTCAGGTATGTATTGTGTCCATGGGGCACCTGAGAGGCAGTGCAGCTAAGGGATTTAAGGCTGAGGAGCAGTTGTGCAATAACAGTTCTAAAGCCAAGCTTTTTAATAGATATTCCCATTCTTAGTATAAAGAGAAGAAAGACAGCTTTACATAATTTTTGTTTTCTGGTTGTTGTTTTTGCCTTCCTTGTGTAATATGAGGAAAAGGCTGAGAAATTCCTTTGAAGGGAGAATAGATATTATTTGATAAAAAAGAATCCAGTTTGAAATCAAGCTACCAGGGAAGTGATTGTCCTAAATATTAGTGCCAGATAACAGAATGTAGTTACTAAAAGTTACTAAACACATGTTGTTTTCCAAAGTTATGATGGGATGCTGCCTATCTCAGAAAATTATTGCTAGGTGATAAATAAGAATTTTAGAAAGCTATTTGTCAGTAGAGGCAGAGCTAGTGGTGGAAGCACTGCTAATACCTTCCAGAACTGGGAGGCCTGGCAGTGTGGCTGTCAGGCACTAACTCAACTTCAAGGCAAATGAACAGCAAAATCTACCTTCTGAGTAGCAAATGGCAATTGGGTTAGGAAAAGCCTTTTTGTCAATGTAACCATGAGGTGTAACTGGCTTACAAAGTATAGTGTGAAGTGTCCCTACCTCACTAGTGACAAAAACTAGAACTACTGCAAGTAGTCAACTGCTTTCCCCACACATGGAGTCTTTATCACTTGCTGGAAGTTATTCTCTGGTAGTGAGTAGTGCTTCTGTGTCCTGAGGTTAAAACCACCTCCTAGAGGTGTAACGCTCCAGCTACATCCATTTGGTTGTCTGGGAGGTTTCACAGATACGCTGCACTTGAAGGGAAGTACAGGATCTGGCATTGCAGATGGTAATAAAACTTCTAAAGTTTCAATTTATTTTGATAGTTTTCATTTTTGAGATTCTAAAATGTGTTACTTGAAGAAAGCAATTGCTGAACTTCCCAGCTACTTGGCTCAGAGTGGATCTGCTGTTTTGCTATTGTAAAGGAGCCTGCACCAGAAAATTGTGTGTGTGTGTGTAGCAAGTGACCTATTAAAGAAGCAGAGGCAGCTGAAGAGATGTAAGGGGACCTGTGAGAGGTGCATGTTGTGGTGGACTCTGGTATCTTTAGGGTTTTGGGAAGCTAGGTCCAGAGACTGTTGTTTCCTCAGAAGTTTACAAGTTCCAAGCTCTGTTCTTCATATAAAATTTAAATTTAAAAGTATTTCTTGTCAATCTTTATCCTCTGAATTCACATGGCATTATTAGAGACAGAGTGTAGTTCAGTCTTGTTTCCCTTGCTCCAGTGCTTTGCATTTCTGAAACTACTCATATCAAAAGGCAAATTGTGTGCTACACAAACCTTTCACTGCTTGCTTTCATTCTGCTACCAGCTAGGTAACTGCAGGGAGAATTGCTCTATGTATAAATAACAAACAGTATCTTTCAACCAAGTTATGAAGCTCAGAAAACCTCAAACCAATTTTTGATCTATTTCTATATATTGCTGGGGATTATGGTAACAAATGTAGAAGCATAAGGTGTTTTTGCCTGCCCTTCCACTCCTGATCAGTATACCTCTAATTTTCAATTAATTTCAGTTACTTTTCAGTTCATTTCCTCAAATGAGGGACTATGAAAAATGACATTCTGGTGGCAGCAAAGATGGATTAGGTTGGTATAGCTCCTAGTTGTGCTGGCAGGGAGTGATTCATGTGACTTTTTCTCCACAAAAATTAGATTTTAAATCCCTTACTCATTCTGCAAAAGGTGACACAGTAACCCACCACTTTGTTCTTTACAGTGATTTATAATTTAATTTGAGAGAAAATTTCCTCCTCTCCCCACAATACTTGTTTCTCTTTTACAGACTTGCTACCTGGGGAAAATAAGCATCAGGGGTAGCTGTACTGATTGATCAGCACCACTTCTAGTGCTCCTTTCCCAAAGGAGCTTTGCTAGCCTTAATGACTCAAACCTCATAAAGGCACAGTCCCTGTTAATGAAAAGCACCCACTGATTAGACATACACTTTGCAATTTGTGTCTTAGCCTGTTCCATCCATCTTATTGGGGAAGGAGCAAATAAGCAACTCAAGGAAGTAAGTGCAATAAAACCTAGAACATAAATACTCTACACTGTCCCAGTGAAGCCAGGACACAGAGGAAGGAAATGCTTCCAAAGGTCCAAGTATGTAATTATTAATTTTACGGTATCTGATGTACATTTTTGCAGGAAATAGATGAATTTTCAAAAAGGTTTATTTTTACAATGCTTTGATCTTCTAGTTCAGCACAACAGAAATTATCTACTGATTCTGCTTTTTATTTCACTTTCAGATTTGATCCAATTTTAGTAACCATTTTAACCATTACATTTGCTGGACGTCTACCTAGAAATTGTCTTCCTCTAATGATGAAAGATTCCATGTGTTTCTACATAAAGTTAATCATAACAGTTTAAATTTTGAATGAAGGTAGTTAATAAGATTCTAAATAAGATGCAAATTAAAAAGTGTTTTTTCTTGGCTTTATTACATTTCATAACAGAATTTGCCCAAACTCTTCCTTTATAGCTTTAACCAATGACTTTCTGTTTTCTGACTAATCATTCTTTGTTCATTTTGGTGTCTATTTACCTGATAAGTTTGAAATCCTTGTCAACAGCTGTGATTATTAGAGAAAAAGACATGGTCTAATGGTCAGGGTTCATTGCTCTTGCAGCCATGGCCTGGGTTCGATTCCCGGTCAGGGAAGATTCTTTGTGACTTGGTCTAGGTGATCCTGCTCTGGCAGGGGGGTTGGACTAGATGATCTTCTAGGTCCCTTCCAACCTCTAACATTCTGTGGTTCTGTGAAGTCTGCCATAAAGTATTTTGGATGCTCTGTTTCCTCCTAGAGAGGAGAATTAGTTACATTTCTACTATAAGTGAGACTGGTTCTGAATCTTCTGTTTCTTCACTTTATATCTAAATGTCTGTGTGATATTTTGACAGTTCATTGTTAAAGTATACCTTACTTTTTTTTTGTGTTGAATGTCTGAATTAATTGGTTTTACCCCTGAATAACTAATAGTGTGTCTGGGAATTAAATATATTTTTGCTCTTTTCATCTGGTCTTCTGACAGTCTTGAGAAAGATTTGTTCTCCATTTCCCAATCCAAAAATATCTAAAAATCCTGGGATCTTAACTATGGTAAGTGCATGTCCACAGGCATCCAGTAATAATGCATTAGACTTACTTGAGAGGAGGGGGTGTGTGTGTGTGTGTGTGTGTGTGTGTGTGTGTATAAATGTACATATCTGTACATATGTATGAATACAATCAAGAATAACAATCTAAATGACCTGTCTTCTTGTTCTTTAGTCTTAAAAAATAATAATCTTTTATATGTATTTAAATGTTTTAATTTTAAGCTCTTCATTCCTGAAATAACACCCATGAAAAAGCTGTAATATTTGATCACAGTTGTTCTTCCAGTTCAACACCTTATCTTCAGCAGTGACCTGCACTGACTGCTCAGATTAATCTTTCTTTCTAAACAGAAGCACATACTGGTTTTACATTGAATTAAAAATTATTTTAATTTTTAAATTATCTTCTATTTTTAAAGTAATTTTAATTTAATTTAAAATTTAACTAATTAAGTTTAAACTCTTTTAAAATTTGAGTTTCCTTTAATTTCATGGTTGTGTGCAAATTCAGTTTGGTATAAGATTGTGATGTAATAATTACAGTGAATCTGAAAGGGATTCAGAATTTTTAATAAATTGTAGTAGGAGAATGAAGTGCTAATTTCACTTTGGCTTTCCATCAAATTATTATCTAACACAGCTTTTGTCTGTAAGCAGAAATTGATAATTTTTTTCTCCCTAACACAGAAAGTCTCTTAATTTGAAATGTGAGAACAGATGATTCCACATCTGGAGTCTAGACTGGCTCGTGCTCTGATCCATTAGATGGGAAGTTCCTGTCAAAGCATAAAAGAAAGTTCCTGGGAATTTTTCCATATTTCAAGATGTAGCATCTTGAGTGTTCTGGAAGAGAGCACTGCAACACTGCTCTGCACTGCCACGAGCCACAGCAATGCCCAGGGCAGGCTGGGTGAGTAAGCCAGGTTTTAGAACAGCTAGAACAGCTGTCCTCCAAATCACTCAGTTCTCAGCATTAACTATCAAAACTGGTACAATGTTCTGGAGATATCTGATTTATAACTTCCTTTGGGTTATTTCATTTTATTTCAGGTCATTTATCTTTCTATGTACAACTTGTAACATATTTGTAACTTCCTAAAGAGACAGCAAAGACCTCTTGTTACTTAGGGGTTGCTGTCATTAGTTAGTAACTATTTATTAATAATTTATCTGTATAACTCTTTACATTATTAATAACAATTTATTATTGTTAATAAGTAAGTAATAATCATATTTATCTTCTTTACTGTTCTGTCCAAAAGTAGAGATTGTGATTGAGGAGTTGAGGAGTGTACCTGTGTGCACAGAGGCACATACCTGTGTGTATGTCTGTCATATATACCTATGTGTGAAGTCTGCAGGACTTCAGTACGGGCCATGGCTGGAGAAGTGGGAAGGTAGATAGGTGTGAGGAATCATATGGCCAAGGTTGGGAGGGGGTTCCAAGAAGACATGTGGCCCAACCCCTCCCCCCAATCTGAGCCTGAAGGTGGCTGCTGCTGAGCAGGACCATCTGGGAGCCCTGAGGCTTCACACAGAGATGTGGGCAGGTGTCCTGGCCACAGTCACAGGGCAGTGACTTACCCAGANCTAACATTCTGTGGTTCTGTGAAGTCTGCCATAAAGTATTTTGGATGCTCTGTTTCCTCCTAGAGAGGAGAATTAGTTACATTTCTACTATAAGTGAGACTGGTTCTGAATCTTCTGTTTCTTCACTTTATATCTAAATGTCTGTGTGATATTTTGACAGTTCATTGTTAAAGTATACCTTACTTTTTTTTTGTGTTGAATGTCTGAATTAATTGGTTTTACCCCTGAATAACTAATAGTGTGTCTGGGAATTAAATATATTTTTGCTCTTTTCATCTGGTCTTCTGACAGTCTTGAGAAAGATTTGTTCTCCATTTCCCAATCCAAAAATATCTAAAAATCCTGGGATCTTAACTATGGTAAGTACATGTCCACAGGCATCCAGTAATAATGCATTAGACTTACTTGAGAGGAGGGGGTGTGTGTGTGTGTGTGTGTGTGTGTGTGTGTGTGTATAAATGTACATATCTGTACATATGTATGAATACAATCAAGAATAACAATCTAAATGACCTGTCTTCTTGTTCTTTAGTCTTAAAAAATAATAATCTTTTATATGTATTTAAATGTTTTAATTTTAAGCTCTTCATTCCTGAAATAACACCCATGAAAAAGCTNCCTGCAGGGGGGCTGCACTAGATGACTTTGGAGGCCCCTTCCAGCCCAGCCATTCCAGGATTCCATCATGCAGTGATTGGAGGGGGTTGGAAGCAACCTGGCTGCTGAGCATTGCTTGGAGACACATCCCCAGTCCTTGAGGCTGCTGCCCAGAGCAGATCACCCTCCACAAATCAACATCTGTGCTGAATTCCAGCTGCTCCCACCACGTGTCTGATGGATGCATGAATTGCAAGATGCCTTTCACTGCTACAGCAATTTCCACTTGGAAAGTGGGATTTTTCTTCTGGTGCCATCACCTTCATCCCAATATATTCATGTTGGAGCCCCAAGCATGTGAATGTTTTCAGATCCCCTTGCAGGGAAGCACTGCTGGGGGTGAAGGGGATTGATTATAAAAAAAAATAGTATTATTTTTGTGATATTTGACCATTGTTGAAAGGCTAAATGTGAGTGGGTGCAGCCAGGGACAACCTGAAGCTGCTCCAAGGGAGGTGCTGAAGCTGGAGCCACAGGAACCTCTGCAGAGCCCTGTGGCAAGGGAAGGACTTTGCTCAGTGCCATCCTAAATCCAAGGAAGATTCCAGCCCTGCCTCCCCCAGGAAGGTGAGGAAAGGCATCATCACCCCCTCACCACTGTGTTGGCATCCTGAGGACACCTGGCTGCAGCTCTTTTTGGTTGCAGAGCTGTTCCTTCTGGACCAAACTGTTGAGCACCAAGTGCCCCCCATACCCAGATCTCAGCTGAGCCAGCCACAGCCTCCCAGGGGCTCTTTCCCATGGGCAAGGCTTCATTCTCTGCTTTGTTTTTTCCACTCTCTTGCCATCCTGCTGCTTCTCTTCTCCCCCTGCTCCTGATGCAGCACAGGGGGTGGAGAGCAAGGTCGTGGGCAGGGTGCCCACCAGGGCTCCAGCAGCCTGCCAGGAGCCAAGCCTGCTTTGATCACAAATCCCTCTTTCCTAACAGCATTTTGTGGCCATTTTCTCACCTCCCTTCCTTCTTTGTAGAGCTTTTTACTGAATTTCTCATGCTTTGTGGAGATTTTGCTTCCAGCTTGTATGTTTCTTCTAAAAAGTTCTCTTTTTTTTTTCCTGGCTCCAGAATTATCAGTGCTTCTCTACTGTTTGGTTTTGGGTTGTCTTCTATTCTTTTTCCTGCCCTGCAGGGTTGTGTAATCATCAGAGCCTTTTAATTCTCTACCTGTAAACAGACAAAGGAACCATCACAAGGAGGTTTTTTTCAGGGACAGCTCTTCACAATTACCCATTGAGATTAATTGCACGTGCAAACACAGCACAAAAATCACTTACTTGCTCAGATTTAGTTCTCCATCTAGTTCAGCAGAACCCCTCTGGTGTGCCTGGTGGAAAGGTCAGGCCCTGAATGAGTGTGACCATGGAGGATGTCTCTGAGCACTTTTGTGGTGGAGAGTCTTACCCCATTGGCTACTCTAAATAGAAATGCACAGGGCTCAGCTTGCAGCTGGTAGTTGCTCCTTTGGGATATATTCCCCCAGGTGTTGTTTACTTCCAATGAGTCAATGTCAGAAATTTCTGCTTATTCAAGTAGTTGTTAAAAAAAATTGCAGTTACAGTAGCATTATCTCGCTCAACATTTTATTACAGCAGCAACAAAAATCCATCACAAATTAATCTCCACAGTGGCATGCATCAAAGAAATACAAAATGCTTCCTCCGAACAAACGTTGTTCTTCATTTTTAAAAAGGCTACNGTGTGTGTGTGTGTGTATAAATGTACATATCTGTACATATGTATGAATACAATCAAGAATAACAATCTAAATGACCTGTCTTCTTGTTCTTTAGTCTTAAAAAATAATAATCTTTTATATGTATTTAAATGTTTTAATTTTAAGCTCTTCATTCCTGAAATAACACCCATGAAAAAGCTGTAATATTTGATCACAGTTGTTCTTCCAGTTCAACACCTTATCTTCAGCAGTGACCTGCACTGACTGCTCAGATTAATCTTTCTTTCTAAACAGAAGCACATACTGGTTTTACATTGAATTAAAAATTATTTTAATTTTTAAATTATCTTCTATTTTTAAAGTAATTTTAATTTAATTTAAAATTTAACTAATTAAGTTTAAACTCTTTTAAAATTTGAGTTTCCTTTAATTTCATGGTTGTGTGCAAATTCAGTTTGGTATAAGATTGTGATGTAATAATTACAGTGAATCTGAAAGGGATTCAGAATTTTTAATAAATTGTAGTAGGAGAATGAAGTGCTAATTTCACTTTGGCTTTCCATCAAATTATTATCTAACACAGCTTTTGTCTGTAAGCAGAAATTGATAATTTTTTTCTCCCTAACACAGAAAGTCTCTTAATTTGAAATGTGAGAACAGATGATTCCACATCTGGAGTCTAGACTGGCTCGTGCTCTGATCCATTAGATGGGAAGTTCCTGTCAAAGCATAAAAGAAAGTTCCTGGGAATTTTTCCATATTTCAAGATGTAGCATCTTGAGTGTTCTGGAAGAGAGCACTGCAACACTGCTCTGCACTGCCACGAGCCACAGCAATGCCCAGGGCAGGCTGGGTGAGTAAGCCAGGTTTTAGAACAGCTAGAACAGCTGTCCTCCAAATCACTCAGTTCTCAGCATTAACTATCAAAACTGGTACAATGTTCTGGAGATATCTGATTTATAACTTCCTTTGGGTTATTTCATTTTATTTCAGGTCATTTATCTTTCTATGTACAACTTGTAACATATTTGTAACTTCCTAAAGAGACAGCAAAGACCTCTTGTTACTTAGGGGTTGCTGTCATTAGTTAGTAACTATTTATTAATAATTTATCTGTATAACTCTTTACATTATTAATAACAATTTATTATTGTTAATAAGTAAGTAATAATCATATTTATCTTCTTTACTGTTCTGTCCAAAAGTAGAGATTGTGATTGAGGAGTTGAGGAGTGTACCTGTGTGCACAGAGGCACATACCTGTGTGTATGTCTGTCATATATACCTATGTGTGAAGTCTGCAGGACTTCAGTACGGGCCATGGCTGGAGAAGTGGGAAGGTAGATAGGTGTGAGGAATCATATGGCCAAGGTTGGGAGGGGGTTCCAAGAAGACATGTGGCCCAACCCCTCCCCCCAATCTGAGCCTGAAGGTGGCTGCTGCTGAGCAGGACCATCTGGGAGCCCTGAGGCTTCACACAGAGATGTGGGCAGGTGTCCTGGCCACAGTCACAGGGCAGTGACTTACCCAGAACCCCTCTGGTGTGCCTGGTGGAAAGGTCAGGCCCTGAATGAGTGTGACCATGGAGGATGTCTCTGAGCACTTTTGTGGTGGAGAGTCTTACCCCATTGGCTACTCTAAATAGAAATGCACAGGGCTCAGCTTGCAGCTGGTAGTTGCTCCTTTGGGATATATTCCCCCAGGTGTTGTTTACTTCCAATGAGTCAATGTCAGAAATTTCTGCTTATTCAAGTAGTTGTTAAAAAAAATTGCAGTTACAGTAGCATTATCTCGCTCAACATTTTATTACAGCAGCAACAAAAATCCATCACAAATTAATCTCCACAGTGGCATGCATCAAAGAAATACAAAATGCTTCCTCCGAACAAACGTTGTTCTTCATTTTTAAAAAGGCTACTTTTATCAGCAGTACCTTTCATGATCATAACAAACAAATTTATAAGACACATGCAGTGACAGAATGAGATCAGAATTACTTTGAATAGATGAAAAGAAATTCCTTCTAAACCAACAGCTCCCAAATACTTTGTGTGAATTAAAATGTCCAGGATTCAGCTCTCAAGGAATTCTGGAGTCCCATTCACTTTGGCTGAACAAATTTATTAGCATTTGCTGTATCACTGTGTCCCAGTAGTAATGAAAGAATCAGGAGAAAACTCTTGAAAAGAACAAAACAGCAGAGAAACAATTCTGTCTGAAGAACAGATAACAAAATACTGAAAGACAAGTTTACTGCAGTTTGTATCAATACAGCGACTGTACCCAGTAGCATTCATACAGCAGTGGAGAATTAAATAAGCATACACAGCATTGTTGAAAAAACAGTTTCGTTTTGCACAGTCTTGGTATCTGTTTTGTTCTATGATGACAATGTTCAGATGTGGGTTGGTGTTTTTTTCAGAATGCCTTTTAAGAAACAACTGAGAAATATTTGTCTGCTTTCAAAGGGCAAGTGACTGGCTTGAGTGTAGTAGGGGAGCTGTGTCAGCAGCTCCTGAAGTAAGATGACTCTTTCAGTCAGTTGTATTGGGTAATTGTTTTTGAAGGGAAGCCAGTGAGAGCTTTATCCTTTGACTTGAGCTGCTCACTCATAAGAGTATCATAAACCCTTCAGAATACATTGGAGCTGCCCTGAGATAATCTTAACTCTGAGCCCAAACACATCATGCACTTATTTGAACCAAGGTGTGTTATAAATCCACCTCACCTTTCCCAGTCGCACAATTTACAACCACTGAAGCTTCCAGCATCTCACTATTCCACATGGGAAGCAATGCAGCTCCAAAAGCCAGATGCTAGAGCAGCATCTCTTCTGTTACTTGCTGGGTAAAGTTTAAAATAAAAATGCAATAAGGATGCAGTCTCTTATGTCAAAGCCATTAAATGAGGATAAAGACATGGACTTCAATATTCCTATCAGACCATTTTTGTCGAATGCTGCAAATGAATTTGTTATCCACATAATAAGTATATAAATATAAACAGTTATATTTCTGCAGTCTGTAGTTGACATCCAGTCACTTTCACTTCTAGCAATTGCTGTATTATTAATAAACTTGAAATCACACAAATTTTTAAATACATGCTTATATTTCTAATCTACAACATCTAGATACAATAAATAAAATTGGTTGCTCTTACAAACAGAAGCGCAAACAGAAATAGAACTAAAACCCCATTAGCAAGATATCTAGCAAAGTTTCAGAGTGTTGGCTGTAGGAATCAGTCTAAAATTAACGTGGATTTAATGAATAACATCTATGAAGCCACAGCACATTATGAATTAAAATCACACCTTAAATTTGCAATTTTAGATATTGCATTTGCACACACAGTTTGCATGCATAGTCATTTCTATTTGCACAAATAAAAAGCATCATGAAATAACTCCCTTTCATTTTTTATTCCAAGTGATGATGCATACAAAATCACTTTCATAGATTTTAGCCCTTGATGAAACCTCACTAAGAATATGGGCTTAAATACCTCACCCGAGCACCTGAAAAAGACCACAACAAAACAACTATGGAGACAGAGGCTGAAAAAGCAGAAAGTTACTTTTTGATCAAAAAGACAAATAAAGGACAGAATTTACTTCTGGTGTTCTTAGTCTATAATTGGTGTAGGTCAGTCTCTGAGCTGGAAAAGGTAAAGATAAAAATGTGAGTTTGTGTTTCTGTTACTACACAAATAGCAGGCTCAGTTCTTAGCCCTGCAGGTTGTGCTCCTGATAGTGTAACAAGGCTTCTGTGGCACACCTTCTCTTTTCCTGCTCCTTGTCCTGGAGGTGTACTTGCTTTTTGAAGTAAGTAAAGGACCTAGCTCTTGAATCTCTTCACAAAGTGGGAGGCGGGTCATGGACTGAAAGTGCTGGATAGATTCCTAACTGGTAACAGCATGTAAAGAGCAAAAGGATTTCCATGTGCTGGCTCCACTTGCAGCCACCACTATGTCCTCTCCCTCCAGACCTGACCTGAATGGAGATCTGCTTGGATTACCTGTGAGCAGTACTGGCTGACTGCACACGAAGGCTTCACTCAGCCAGACACAGGAACTTGCTTTTACTCTGATTATGTCTCTTGACTAAGTAAATATCAATGCTTTTGCAGTATTTCCAGGTAATTTCATTCCCCTGTGGCAGTTACTCCAGAGGAAACACTGTACAGGCTGTGGTACCTCTTCTTGACTCCCTGCTGTGGTGGCAAACTGTAGCTTTAGGGAAGTGTGATCAGTAAAATGCCATGGAACTCTGCAATTTCACATCAAGCTCTGCGAAGGAAAGGTCTGTTCAGTGTTTGTCATTGCTGTAGTGTTGTATTTATGAGATAAGACTGCTAGGTACTAACACTAGAATAACTTTGGTGGTATTTTCTTTTGACTCTTGGACCCTGATCAGCTTTGCAGCTTGGCTGCTCTGTGACTTACTCTATCATTTTAATTTTTCCTTATTATTTTAAAAGCAGCAAAAACTCTGGACATCCCCCCTCCGGCTGTGTAGGTGTTCAGATGCCACAGAGCATCTGCACTGAAACAGACCCTGCTGTGTGTGTCTGGTGGCCTGTGCAGAGGCTGCCTCCTTCACTCCACACTAGGTAGGCTTTTTACAAGAATAATTAGGAGGGTTTGAGTTTTTTAATGTAATATAAAAAAAGCTGTTGGAAATGTCCATAACAAAAGTACACAGGCATCTCCTCGAGTTTCTGTTACTGGTGCAAACAAATGGGAAAATACAATTGTAGCAAGAACATGAGCTGGTGGAGAGCAAAGCCAGAGGGATATACTGTCTTGGCTGCAGCTGCACTGGGGAGATGTGGCCCAGGCTGCTTCTCATAGGCCTGTGTAGGAAAAGTGTGCAAGCAGCTATGCTAGCAAGAGAAGCTGTGGTGACTTTTCTTCTAACTACACTTTTTATGTCCTGAAGTATTCTAATGGATAACATTTCAGACAAAAAAACATTTCAGACAAAAAAAGAAAAAAAAAAGTGTAATTTTTCATTTAATTTTCCTCTTTTCCCTAGAAATTATCTATATTGAAACTGTAAACCTCCTGTAGTGATCTGAGACACAATTACTATTGAACCAAGATAACTCATAAAAGCCTGTCTAATACTCTTCAATATCTGTCAAGTTCTGGCAGGATTCATTATTAGTTGAGACTTACATTTAAAGTGGTAGATCTATGCTAGCTTGCTGATAAAAAAGAAGTTGCTTTTTTTTAAAAAAAAAAAAAGCTTCCTACTGACTTTTTAATTTGTTTATTCTATGCTGTGAGTTCATTGAACAGTCTTCTTATTTCATGCTGTTCTTGGTAAAAAAGAAAACTAACAGAAACACCAAAGGGAAAAAAAAAACTATTTTGTGCTCTTTTTCCATCCAATACCTGCTCATTAAAGCCTGTTATGAGACCTACAATTAGATCTGCACTGCTGTGAGATGAGGGAGTCAATGGCAGGTAACTCCTATAATCAGCACTGGTTCTGGCTGCTGTTGAACTGGCCCAGTGCAGCCATGCAGGAGGGCAGCTCTTCTTGCTTCTCACCTTCACTGGGAACATCATCCACTGCCCTTCTCTGTGTCCATGGAGATGCCCTGGGCAGCCTTACTCTTCCTGAGAATGCAGGCCGTGCTTTGGACAAATGAAGGAGATGAAGGAAGCCAGCTCACCTGCTTAAAATTAAGTGCCTTGCTCATTTAGACTCACTGTATATTTTTTTCACTTTCCAAGAGGATGCTTTTTTTTATAGGGAGCAGACAGGTGTGTAGAGATATATGGGAACTCCTGCAATTTTGTGAGCAAAAAATGCCTTTCCATTTCATAGAGGTTGGTGGGAACAGAGTATCCAAAGGTTTTATATGACTGTGTGCTCTTAATGAGGTGTGAATCAAGCCTGAAAATGAAGAAAGAAGCAGCAAACTAAGACATATTTTTCATTCTCATATGATTTTCAAAAGGAGACAAAAAACTAAACCTCTCTGTGTATCATTTATATTGTAAGATCTAAGATAAACAGGTTTGAAAATAGCTATTAAATATTATTGTCTAGAAAAGCATCATGGAAAAAGTAACATACATCATAATGTGTAAGAGAGCTGGGTTAGAGAGTTGTACTACATATGGGGATGGTGCAGGTAGCATGGAAATGGATGTGGCTTTCAGCACTCTCAGGACCAGAGTGCATGATGTGCTGGAGATCTATGTCTTAACACCAGCTGCATGGTGGTACCAGGCTAGTTAACCCTAAACTATAGCCAGGGGGTGAGGAAACACCCCCTTGTCCTGTAGGCAGCCAGAGCATGCCCAGGAGGAATCACTGAGCTCAGATACCAAGGCCCACCCTCCTGGCACACATGTATGTGAGGCACTGTGCCCAAGCACCACTCTTTGATGCTCCACCATTGCCCTCTGCTCCTCAGGGAGTAACCTATGTCTTTCTCCTCATCCTTTCCCACACCCCAGATCTTCCTAGTCACCTCATGCTAGTCACAAGACCCTGAGAGCATCCCTTTCCAGAGCCAGGCTGTTGTGCCTCCCCACCTTGCCCCGCTTGGCTATGCATCCTATGTCACCACCAGCCTTCCTTCACCCTCCACAGTGCTGCGTCAGATGCAAGCTCGCCCAGCTCCAGCCCTGTGCCCATGAATGTGCTCTGATTGGTGAGGACTCCACATCAAACATTACCATGGATCAGTTCTTACCTCAGATGATAAACAGGTATCACCAAGGGACAGTTTAGCAGAGGACAGGTAGGTATTGGTGACAGTGAGATCTTCCAGCTCCGTGCTGAAGCGATCGGACTCTTTGGTGACGTAATTCAGGGCCACGCTGTAACTGGCTGGTTTCTGCTCCCCCTTCTGCTGGCAATTGCAGAGTTTCCTGAAGGCTGCCCTGAATTTCTGGGACATGAGATTGTAAATGACAGGATTGATGGCACTATTTAAATAAATACAGATTCTGCAAAACAGCAGGAACCAGTTTTCTTGGAAGGGACTGGAGAGAAAGGAATTGACAACGACCAGTGTGCGGTAGGGCATCCACAGGAATGCGAACAGGATCACAACCACAGCCAACATCTTGGTGACCTGGGGGAACACAGGTAGAGAGGAGAGGGGTGAAGGTTAGTACTCATCTTGGAAGGAACGTGGTCATTCCTACATTACTAGGGGCAAAGCAGAACTATGGACAGACTCTTTGCCTGGGAATTCCTGATCAAAGTTTGTTTCAGAAAGGTTTTCTACAGTAAGAAGAGCACAAATAAAACCTAGATTCCTTCTAGGGTTTATTAAATAACCCTTGCCAGGTGACAATCAGTAAGCTAGTTTTTGTAGACCTTGGCTTTGCAACTTCTTAAGCTTGAAGGAGGTGTTGATTCAAATAGAAAAAAGGGGTCTAAAGCTATTTTTTTCCAACCATATGAGATCCTCTCCTTTAGACTAATATAGTCTGTGGAGTAATTGAACCTGAAGCCTATTGAGATTATCTGCTTCAGCAGTCACCCTAAAAGAATTTCCAGAAACCAAAAATAATGCAAAAGCAAAAGAAGAAATAGATTAATGTATATTCTTTAAATCCTCGGTATTTAATTAGATGTTCATTATTTGTTTACTCTGAAATGCCAATTAAAGTTTACAGAGCCAGGAAAAAGATGGATTATCAATAAAATTTATTAATAACTTTTAGCTATTGTGTAAATATATTTTGAATGAAGAAAAGAACCAACTTTTGGGGGTACTCAAGATAGCTGAAGTAAACAATAATTTTTTTAATAGTAAAAAAACCACTGTAAAAAGGATCTCTCTTGTAATTAATTTATTTTCATTTATATAGCATTACCTAGTCTTTACATTAAAGAAAGTTTGAAAGATGTTAATAAGTTTGAAAGTACAGGGAGATGTGACAGTGGGATAGTACAGTGGCAAGCATCACATAAATCAGATGGTTTGGTTAACTGTGTGGATGAACTGGAAAACATTGGCACCGATCTTCATGAGCTACAACTGCTTCTTTAGATTGGGGGGGGGTGTGTGTGTTTTGTTTTTTTTCTTCTTGACATAGAAGTGTTGTTGCCTAATGACAGATCAGTTTAAAGGACATTTTTTTACCTTTGCTTCATTCCTTCTTTCTTGGTACCCAAAGTTACACTTCAATGCAACAGCAACTGCTGTAACCACAGGATCCGTTCTGCGTGTGTGGGTTACAGTCCTGTTGCTGGCAGAGGGGAGATGTAGATCCATGAGTCCCAGTTGTTTCCAGGGAGAGAGACAGATTACTAAAATCACTCATAAATACATGCTAGTGTTAGGTGTGTTCTTTAGCTCAAAGTTTTAGGAGTATATAATTATTATATAAGAGTCTATAGTTCTCTTAAGAGAAATAATAATTCCCTTAAGAGTATATATAATTCTCTTAGGAGTTATAATTCTCTTGTCTTCTGATCAGATAGATAATGATATAGAAACACAGCCTGCCATCTCATTGTAAGTGATGTATTTTATTCTAGCTATGTAGAAAGACACACATATAACCCAATTTGTTGGGTTTGTTATAGATACTATAAAGAATGGAATGAAGAGCAAAGTTAAAGATTTCTGTATCTTTATCTGCCTACCTACCTTTAAATGCACATATTCAAAGGCTACAATTTTATCCTATAATTTTCTTCCCTTCATCCTCACATTTGTTCTCCCTCTGTGTTCAGTAGAAGAAAAAAATGAGACTGAGAAATATTACCTCCTTTTTTTGTCACTGGATTTAAGCATTTCCATCTGAATTCTAGACTTCTTTTCTTGTTTGCTGTGCACAATCATCATCATAGAGCAAAATGCAAATGTGACTGTCTCAGGTAGCTAAAAAGTGGATTTTTCCTTATCTTTGAACCTCTTTTAAAAGGACCAGTCCCATTAATATGGCTGCAAGGGGCAAGGTGACTCAGTACTGACCCACTCTCCCTGAGGAAGACTCCAGAGTCCTCACTTGCTGCCTCTTCTTCCTCCAACCTGTGCCTCCAAACTGAGCAGATCCATTCAACTAAGAATAATCATTCACCATGGGAAAGAAACCACATTTTAAAGAAGAAAGTAACAATTTGTGGAGCTTGGATTAACCATGAAACCTAGCCCATCTAAAAGAGATGTTGCATCAGCTCAGGCATTCCAAAGGGTGAGTGGGTAATTGTCTACACAGGTATCAAAGTACTTTGGTACCAGAGGATCAGCAGGGGACTCTGTTATCATACCCACTGATCATTGGCAATTTACATTTCTTCCGAGGATGTGTTTAATGAACAATTGCTCAGAGAATCACAATAGTGCAGCTGTCAGTCTGAATCCTAGGTTAAACTAAAAGTGAATTGATCTTACTGTCGGGAAGGGAATATTTTAGAGTCACAGCTAGAGGGAAAGGCTGTTTCTATAGGCTGCATCCTATATGCGCCAAAGACATATATGTAGCATACAAACTATTAGCTGAATTTATGTGTACTGGCAGCTTGATGTGTATTTTCCTTCTATTTGTCTCCAATAGCTTGTACTGCTGTCATGTCAGTTTACTGGGGCTATGATTTGACAATATATTACAAATGGCTGTTAGCACCAGATAAAAAAACATAATCACAGCACAAAGCCTGCTGAGCTAAGACCAATTCAGGGCAGGCTGACTGCAGGTTTGAGTGTGTTAAGAAATACCACGAGGCTTTACAGCAGGTAAGAGCTTGCCTTGAGGCACTCAGACTCCACCATGTCCTGGTCTTGACACAAAGTGAAGCCCAAATAACCTGTGGCTGCAGCTGAAAAGCAACTCTCTTCTTACCTCCCTCCTTGTGCTGGCCCCAAAGATGAGGGTATGGGTCCAGCTTAAAACTAAACATTTCTCTCTAGAGCTAGTTTTCCGTTTATTGTGTCAGTGATCCTACTCCTGTACCCATACACTGCTATAGAGCCTACAGCCAGTACAAAAGAAGAGGTTCCCAGAGCCAGGGGTCCCCAAGGACGGGGCAGGGAGACCCGGCAGGAGTCGGCGGCAATCACGGGGTCAAGGCTGAGAGGATGACACAACTGCGGCGGTACCGGAACGACCGCGGGCTTTTGAACCTTGGTGAGCCGGCCCCGCCGCTCGGTCGCCTGAGGGAGAAATGGCGGCCCCGTCAAACGGCGCGGGCAGAGCAGGGCCCCTGGCAGAGCTCAAGGGGAGGGCTGCGCAGGGAAGGGATCTGAAGCAGGAGGAATCACCGAAAAGCTCTTTCAACACTCAAGGACTGATGGTGGTTACTCGGGGGAGGAAGACCGTGCCAGGCTGTGAGGAATGCCACAGCCTTTCACTGGCAACGGGTCAATGCTGGCTATGGCTGTGTGCGGTGTCAGCAGGCTGCTCAGCCGGGTGGCACAGCTCCAAGATGTAGTGATGGAGCTCAGAGAAGAGGTGAGTAGATTGAGAAACATCAGGGACAGTGGGAGGGAAATTGACTATTTCCACAAACTCCTTTCTACAGAAAGGGAATGACAGGCAGCCCCTAGTGGAGCAGAGGATTCTGTAGCCAGGCAGGTAAATCCTAGTGGAGCAGAGGATTCCATAGCCTCTCATCAGCAAGCCCCTCAGCCTTCCTGCCATAACGCACCTGAGCAGGTCAATGAGAACAGGTGTCTGCCAGTCGAGGCCCTCCATAGGCAGATAGAAGTGGCTTCATGTTCACAGACCTTGGTCCTTGTAGGGGATTTTAACCACCCTGACATCTGCTGGAGGGGCACCATAGCAAGGCACCAGCAATCCAGGATGTTCCTGGAATGTGTAAATGACAAATTCCTCCTCCATATGGTAGAGGAACCGACAAGAAAAGGGGCTGTGCTGGACCTTGTTCTCACCAATGGGGAAGAGCTGGTGACCGATGTGAAACTAAGGGACAACCTTGGCTGCAGTGACCATGAAGTGATAGAATTGAAGATCCTCAGGGCATCTAGGAGGATGTATTCCAAGCTTATGACCCTGGACTTCAGGTGTGCAGACTTTTGATCTCTTCAGGGATCTGCTGGCCAAAGCACTAAGGCACAGAGCCCTAGAGGGAAGGAGGCCTAGGACAGCTGGTCAGTATTCCAGGTTCACCTTCTTTGTGTCCAGAAGCAAAGTATACTGACAAACAGAAAGGCAGGAAAGAATGCTAGGAGACCTGCCTGGATGAACAAGGAGCTCCTGTACATGCTGTCATGCAAAAAGAAACTCTACAAGGAGTGGAAAGAAGGACATCTATCAGGATCTAAGCTGGAGGACCAGATAGATGAGGAGCATATGGGAAATGGAAAAGGAAGCAGACAGCTCAAGTGATTCCATGAGCACATAGGTCAGACAGTTGTCCCTTAGCTATCTTAAAAAGGGGACTAGGTTGCTTCCTTGTCCTCCTATCTGCTTCCCCTGGGCTCTCACTCTCTTTTAAAAGGTGACTGCTTGCCAGGGTAGTACACAGAAGAGGTACTCTTAGAATAAAGGATTTATTCTGGCAGTCAAATCCTTTTCCTATCCTTCATTTTTAAGCTTTCAACCTCTTCTTCCTGGAATGTCTGGGTCTTCAGGACATTTTCTTGTTTCTGAGCAGAACAAAATGATACCAATCTTCAGAAGAAAAAAAGCTTTAACATTTTAGAAATCCTCAGAGATACTAGTACCTTTGCTGCTAGAAAAAAAACCCCAACATTTAATGTTGGTTACTTATTAGTGAATATTTCATTGTGAATTCTGCTCTGAATACTTTGAGTAACATATTTTTCTTTCTATTTTATCTTTTTAATAAAAGGCTTGGGAGTAGAATTCCTAAAATGGACAAGAGGAGAAACTGTGATCAACCTTTGACTTCTACCTTCACAGGTACAATTATGCTCTGTATATATGCTCTTAAACAGCAATTACAAATTAAGTGGCTAAACCTTCCAAAGTTCATGATTTCTTTTATTCTATATATACAGTTTAAAAGTAAGTGGAATTGTGGTGGTGCTACATGTGAAAAAGCAAGTGTTGAGAATTATTTTGGTAATTATGGTACTTTATGGTGTAGAGGTACAGAAAGGAAGACAATGAGTATAAAGACTAAAGAATTATTAGCTTGAATTTCAGGGATGTGTAAGGTTGAAGATGTAACATTTGAGAATTTAAGGTGAATGTGAACTGCTGCTTGATAGAGGAAATGAGCTGATTATAATGAATTTGTTTTGTCTGCAATTTTTGGTAATGGACACTCTGTTCAAGCCTTTGATAGAGACACCTGTATTTTTTCCAGACTGAATTTATGCATATACATTAGTATTTATATCTAATAAATGCCTGTAACTTCAGTTAATGTTTGCTCAATTGCTATCCATTTGGATTAGGATACAGTCAGTGAATGTGTTTTCTGGAACCTTAACAATATGGAGGATTTACATGTACCAGTAACAGGCCATTTTGAAATAGTAAAGACTAATTAGTAGGCTAATGCAATCGTATACATGCCTGAAAAAGGAAAGATCCAACTGCCTTTGCAACTGCAGTGGAGAAACTGGAAGTGGCAGAAGTTAGTAGACTACTAGTTAGTAGGCTAGTTAGTAGACTAACGAGGCAGATGTCTTCAGCCTAACACAGCACCACTGAAAGTAGGACTCCTGCTGGGGATGGACTAGATCTCCAGAGGCATCTGCCAGCCACAGTGATTCTGTGAAATTATAACTAATTATTGGAGGGAAATATCTTGAAGTTCCTGATGGATATGAGACAAAGTCCCTCACTGACTTGTGAACCTTTGGATCACCTTCAGTTTTTCTTGCCACCACATGTAGTTTTTACCCTAGTTCTATGACAACAATTATGTTTCCCAGTGCTTCATGAGGTCCAGGATTCCTTACACATTCAAATGATGTGCTTAATTTGACATCTCCAGTTTCACAGTCTGTATTTTCTGTTATGTGAGTACAAACCCACTTCAGCTCACTTCCTTGGGACCTGTGATCATCTCTGCAAACACTCATACAGTTGTCAAATAAGTCTGAAGATTGAATTTGCATTGGAGTTCTTTCTTTGGGTATGAATCGAATGAGACTTTGAACTGTGTGGACTTCAGAGATAATATTTGTCGTGATATTATCTTTTAATCCTTTCCTCTCTTAAGCTTTGAAATTTCAGTTGCTGTCACCTGGGTTCAACTGAAGGGTGCTGGGAAATTTTGCTTTCTCAATTTCCCCCCTGTTTATCATGAGAAATGTATACACCAGAACCATTTCATGCTGTTTTCTCAGGTTCAAATTGTGCGAATCACTCAGCAGAAATACTCTATAGTTTCTTTGTGGTCAGAGAGGTCTCACCCTATTCTTTGTCAGCTTTTCATTTTCTCCTGATCTTCTGTTGCAAAAAGAACTCCATTATATCACTGTTTGTCACAGAGACCCCCTGTTGTCAAATGCTTTCCCACTGTACTGTTCAGCTCTATAATGGACTTCAGCCTAGAAGGTCGTTTCCTTTGCAAAGCATAGCAGAAAGCTACCCAGTCATCACCAGCTTCACCAGAACTAGGAGGTATTTATGAGTTTTCTTTAGTCACAAAGTAAACAGGTGCTTGAAGGTTTCCCTGCATGTCTCAGTGCTGAAAACAGGAGTAACACCAGTTGATTTCTCAGGGCCTAACTCCACACATCCTTGAGCACAACATGATTCCTCTGCAAATGGAGCACACCAACATGTGCCCTTCTTCTAGCAGAGAACTTCCCTCAGGAGAAAGTCAGATTAGATGTTGCCCACTGGCTTGTAGTGGCTGAAAAGCTCTGCAAAGGCAATAAATGACTCTTACTGCCCTCTGTAAGGAGTGGAGAAGCTGGATTTAGCTTTTGACAGAGGCAGAATGAAGGAGGCTTCTGTTCCTCCTGGGATACCAGGAACCTGATAGAAAGTAAAAAATGAATTGGAAATGTATTCCTGTGTATGAAGGAGTGCCTGAGTGTCAAATAAAGCTAGTTTGCTTTTGGAAACCTTTAAAATACATCTACCACACTCTGCTATCCAGTATAGTTCTGTAAAACAGAATAACTATTGCATGAATGAAATTAATTTAGCTCTTCAGAAGTGGATGCAAACATGGAGTTGGGCATTTCCCAAGGTACACACTAGTGCTCCTTTCTATGGGAAAACTTTAGTTTGCAGTGTAGACAACTCATCATTATAGTAGTTGTCCAATAACAGCACTAACGTGTTCAGTGGAAAAAAAATGTGTTGGAAATAGAGATACTTCATGATAAAAGAAAGCTTATTTTGTGCCTTTCCCTCTCTTTCAACGTTAAAAAAAAAAAAAAAAGAAAAAGATGTTTTGTACCTTTTTGGTTTACTTGTCTTCCCTATTTAGATTTGTCTTGCACTGCTTTGAATAAAAACTTCAGGGTGCCCTGAAAAGTTCTTTGAGGGCTTTGTCCATTGGTGGTTGTTTATATGGAGGTATTGATCCTTTAGGAAAAAGGTTTTGTTCCTGTTAGCTTTCCAAACAGTGGAATGAAATAAATGTTTACTATAACTAACATGATGCAGTGACTTTTGAGTCGTGTGGGTGGGGGGTTGAAGCCAGGGAATAGTATGAGTAAGCAGATGATCACTTTCTACCTGGAAAAGCTAATTTTTGAGCATTGAGCTTCATTCTGAGCTCATCTCTAGGCATATTAAAAATATCTTAAAATAGGCTTGACTCAACACTCTAAAATATACTTCAGGCCTTTTTTTCTAAATCATACAATGTTTTAAATTGCCATTCTGCTTTGAAAACAAAAGTAGTTTTTCCCCTTCAGTGTTGGTGTTATGTCTGTTTACATCAGAGACTGGTCTAATGAAAATTCATATGCTCCATCTGTTTTCCTCCAGCAGTAGGCACCTTGCCTCTAGCGTCCATTCTTTATCTTACTGCTGAGCAGCCCTCCTGCTCCTTGCCTCCATCACTGCAAGGAAATGGTGATTTTACTCTAGATTTGCTCCTCCCTAAGCACAGAGCTATTCTATCAGGTTGTTTCTCCCTGACCCTTCTCTTCCCACTGGTGTAAGGTGTGAGGAAGCATCCTAGGGTGTTGAATCTAGGGTGGTTTCCAAGTTGATTCTGACATTTTTAGTCCATCAGTTTCTACTTCTGGGCAACCTTTCATACCAGAAAACTAAGTGATGTATTGTGATTTTTGAAGAAAACAATTGAAACTGCATAACTGTGTTACAATAGAAATTACTGATGGTGTATAGACCAATTCTTGGAAGCAGACAAAGAAACACAAAGCTGACAGACCCCTCTGACTCAGGAAGGGACTAAGTTTAACTTGTGGCTCTAAGAAGGGGCAATAAATGGGCAATAAATGAATTTAACTCTCCTCGTCAAGTCTGCAGTGCCCCTGACAATAACTGGTAAGTTCTCTTCCTTTCCTTATCTTGACACATGAGTTTTCTTGCTCCTATTCTTCCCATTTTCTCCCCTGTCCTGCTGTGGGGAGGAATGAGCAGGTGGCTGGGTGGGTGTTTGGCAGCAGCTGGAGCCAACCCATGGCTGGGACATGAACAAATGTAATTTGTAGAAACACTCTTGGTTAAATATGAGAAGTGCCACAGAAGTAGGAAGTGTGTGCCACGTTTCCAGTCACTTCTGCAGCTCTCATGCTGGACCTCACAGGGAACTCCACCTCTGGAGTGCAAGCATAGTTCTGAGAAAGCACTTGGACAATTTTACATGGCAGCAAAACTCACTGTGAGGCCAAACTATACAGTCAGCTATACATGTCTTTGCCAGTCTAGTAGGAAATTTTCCCTTGTGTGTCTTACTAAATGTTGAGATTATTCTTTTTTTGTTTGTTTGTTTTTAACATGGACCTGTGTTTTCCCATTTTATACCCCTGGCTAGATTTTCATGCTTCTATCATATAAAGAATATTACTAATATCACCACAGTATTGTTGCTTTGTTTCCTGTGTTTCACTATGCACAAATTCTAGCTTTACTGATAATGATGCTGCTTTAAACAATCAGGTTACTTAGGCTTTTAGAAAAAGTCTTTCTGTCTTTACAAGACATAAAAGACAACACATTACAACCCAGAGTTTTTGGTTTCATGATGTAACTACATTCACATTCAGCAATACTCAGTGAAAATGTCTTGTCTGTGTTTCAGGTGACACGAAGCACGTGTAACCAAAAGCCTACTAAAATGATACTGACAACTTGAAAATCTCATTTCCTCCTACTAATTAATGGACAAAGCCAAGCAAAACGAAGGAGTTCTACGCTATGAACTGTAATTGGAGACACATAATTAGCCCGGCCCACAAGCTGGGGTGTGCATTCAGAGCCTGGTTCTGGGGCTCTGTCGGGCAGCTCGATTAACCCTTGAGATCGGTGGCAGCCCTCTGGGCTAAAATGATCCTTCTCATCAAACAGCAGCGTCAAATAAGAATGATCTAGAGTTCATCCCGTCACCCTGGGGGCAGGGTGGGGCTCTCCGCTTGTCTGACACGGTGCACTGATCAGCTTTGCTCCCCGAGGGAGCTGCAGAGCGAGCGGCAGAGGCTTCCCGGGGGCTCGGCGTGTCCCTTCGCAGCGAGCGGCCCGGCAGCGGCAGAGCCGGCTTCCCAGAGCCAGCTGCAAACATCTGCAGCCAGCTGTGCTACCTGCTGTGCTCCCTGTGCCGGAGGCAGGCTGCTTTACTGCAAGTAGCCATAAATTAATCACTAACTATATTCTCCTTGTAGAGGTACACACTGCAGCGGGCATCTTTAAGGGTATAAAAGGAAGCTAGTCAAACCCATGCCTCCGTTTTGATCCAGCAATACATGAAAGTATTTCATGAACCAGAATAGCAAAGATACTTAGCATTCAAAAAGCACTTTTAGTTAGAGTTGATTAAGTAGGCTCTTCACAGGAGAGTTTGAAACATGAAAAACTTGATTGCATTTGCAGGGTGACACGATGCCTTAGCCAGGACAAAGCCTCCATTCTCCTCAACTCCTAGGCTAGTTCCTTCTCTTCAGATCTCAAAAATAATTCTTTACTTTGCATATTAGTTATATATAGTTTGCATAGTTGGTGGGATTATTAACAGGCTGTAATATAAAGAAATTATAGTTAATAATGTTTCATTCTTTATTGACAGTTTCCAATTGCTTTTTGATATATGAAATATATATATTTTCAGTCCTTGCAGTAGGTGGTGATGAATAGGCAAAAAAAAACCCCAACATATTGATATGTACATGTATCACAGAATTTCAGCTTGATTACTTAGAAAAAAGGGAGAACATATTTTACCCCCTTCTACAGGTTTAGACTAGTGATCTTTAAACCAAGTGGGTTTGGAGGTTCAGAAAACCATTTCAAAGTGCTTTTCCTACCTGCCTTCGAGAAGCAATAGTGCTATTGAAACTTCTGTTAGTCATCTTGGAATTCACAGGCTTGCTTTGGGGAGCCACATCATTCCTCCATGTCTGAGAGTTCTCCTTTGGGTCCGAAGGGATGGGGTTCAGGAACAGTATTCTGGCAATCAGGCCATAGAGAACAGTGGCCAATACCATTGGCACAACATAAAATATACCAAAGTCCATCATGTAGATAGGAGAGTAATAGCTCCTGGACACTTTATAGCCACAGGACACAACAGTAGTGTCTTTGTAGGCTACCGTATTAAGGTCGAGCAAGAAAAACCAGAGCATACAGTATATGGAGGTAAAAGCCCACACAAAAATAATGATCTTTTTGGCTCTTGAAAAAGTGCATAGGAACTGAGCTTTGATTGGGTGGCAGATGGCTATGTATCTCTCAATGGTGAAGGCAGTGATGGAAAAAGAAGATGCATTGATCCCTAGGTACTGGAGGTAAGTGATGCAGAGACACCCCACGTAGCCATACACCCAGGATCTATACAGGCTTTCTGTGATATTAGGTAGTCCTGCAGCCACAAGCACCATGAGATCTGCCACAGCCAGACTCACCAGATAGCAATTAGTGGGAGTTCTCATGTGTTTGGTTCTGAGGACCACCAAAACCACCATGATGTTGCCCACGATGCCCAGTCCGCAGATGAGGAGGACCAAGAGAATAGTAACCACTTGGTATTCAGTTGTAATGATCTCCTGGCTTGATAGTGGCAGCCCAGTTTGGTTCTGCTCATCCCCTGTGCCATTCTCCATCTTCATCAGCCCACTGCTGCTTCTGCCCAGCACACAGTCTCAGCACATGTCCTCCATGGTCCCCTGCAAAAGGGTGAGTGGAGCAGAGCAGGGGAGAGCCATAGCCCCAGAGCACATTGTCCATGTAGTCACAGTCCCATTCCTGTACTCTCCTCTCCCCTCAAAGCACCTGGACTTTCAGTCTTGATATATTTAATTACCAGACAGGTTCATTCCTCTAGGACTCCAGCTCATTTGCCCAGGTTAGAGCTATTTCCTCGCAGCCAATGTGAGGCATTCATGAAATCACAGCATGTGGAGCTGGGAGCTTCTCCCCCTGCAGAGGAGGCAGCAGGGAGAGCAGAGCCCTGTCACTGCCAGCTGGCTAAAGCTCCGCACGGGACTGAGCTGATCCACTCCAGGCAGGCACAGCATCGCCGCTTTCCAGGAGGAGTCACAGCACACTGAGGGTGGAGACAGCAGCAGGAGGTGAGAGGAGAATGATTTGTAAAGCTCCACAGGTTTTCTCCTTCATGCTGCCTTCCTCTCAGATGACTCTCTTGGATATTGATCACATCGATCAACCCTGGCAAACAAAGGGGAGATTGGCAACAAAAATACACCAATTTATAAAATCCTGCCTTTCCCCATGTCCCTATCCTTGGGAAAGTGATAGTAATTTACACTTGTCTTCTGCTTTGTAGGGACTTGTATGAGTCCCTTCAGAGCTTACAGAAAGAAAAAGATCCCGGCTTTTGAAAACAGCAGGAAAAAATGAGTGCCTTTAGTTTGCAGACAATTCTCTTCAAACTCTCTATTGCTATTTCTGTCATCACTCCCGAGCCCTTTCTGCTCTTTTCTGGAATGTAGCACAGCAACAATAAAACTATGAAAGCACAAATTGCTTCTTAATGAGATCAGTCACACGTGTGCACACACACACAGTGTTAGGAATCCACCCCCTTTCCTCAGTGAAGAGTCTCTTCTGCTTGAATAAACTCCTCCTTGTTCAGTCAGGTTGTGTAAAAACATAGAAATCAGGGTCTGGTGGGAATGACTGCTTTGAGATGCCCTGATGAAACCCTGCAGATGCAGCAGCAGTATTCATCAGCCCAGCGGAGCCTGTA
>VYZU01075831.1:3603-18457 GCA_013401355.1 Ceyx cyanopectus | reverse complement strand
TCACCCTTAACATATTTATAGGCATTAATGAGGTCCCCCCTCAGTCTCCTCTTCTCCAGGCTAAAGAGCCCCAGCTCTCTCAGCCTCTCCTCATAAGGGAGATGCTCCATTCCCCTAATCATCTAGGTGGCCCTGTGCTGGACTCTCTCCAGTAAATCTCTGTCTTTCCTGAACTGGGATGCCCAAAACTGGACACAGTACTCGAGGTGGGGTCTCACCAGTGTAGAGTAGAGGGGGAGTAGTTAAGGGTCAACACAAGAAAGAACTTTTTCTCAGTGAGGGTGACAGAGCTCTGGAACAGGCTGCCCAGGGGGGTTGTGGAGTCTCCATCTCCGGAGACACTTAAGACCCACCTGGATCTGTTCCTGGGCGACTTGGTCTAGGTGATCCTGCTCTGGCTGGGGGGTTGGACTAGATGATCTTCTAGGTCCCTTCCAGCCCCTAATATCTGTGATCTGTGATCTGTGAATTCATCTGTAAAATTCAATTGCTTTTCATCTGTAGACTCCAAAGTACTAAAAGTAAACCAAATATCATTATTCCTATTTAACAGATGAAGAAATTGGGATAAAAATGAATCTGAATTGTTGCCAGTCGCCTAGCAGTGGCCTGTGGGAAAATTCAGGTTACTGGTTACTTGACCACAGCATAGCAACAGAATCATATTATGGGTGTCATCAAGATTCTGCTTTATATGATCTGCACATCCCATCATGCCAGACACAGCTGGAAGAGGAAGATCAGCACTAGTGTCATATAAAGGGTTTCTTCCAGCCCTCTTCACACTCCACAACATTTTCTCTTTCAGATTGGACAGATTCCCCCTTAGCAATCTGTGGTTTAAAGCAATGTAGCTATAGTGAGTGTAACCCCATAGCATTAAATTCACCAGTGGAGAGCCCAGGAGTGAACTATCACAGATTTAGTGTCAATAATTATCAAAGATCCATCAGGGATCAAACACAGCAGGGTGTTGAAACAGAGTTCAAAACAGAAAAGTGAGTTTGTTGTCTCCTGGACAACAACTCCCTTAACCCTCAGGAGCTTCAGCTGACTGAAGCTGAAGTTTTTGGCACCCCCACAGCCTGATTTCTCTTTCAGGGGTGACATGCTTTTCTGGCACACCATGAAGTCTTGTTCCTCATGTTTCCATGTATTCTCCTAGTTTATGTAGGTGCTGTGGATTGTCTGAGTTGGGGCTGAGGAATTAGTACACGGGTATGTGTCTGTAGTGCCAGAGGTAATGGCTGAGGACACGGCATACAGAGAAGCTGGAGAATATTTAAAAGCCCACATGGCTTTGAAGTCAATATGGGAAGTCTGGAAGATGTGCAAGAAATGTATTATCTGATGCTTGCCTCATTCCTCTGCAGCTGCTGCTGGGCTGGACCAGAGGGAGGACAGACCATCTTGTCTCAGACAGTAGTTCACTTTTTGCAGCTTTTTGCCAAGTGTTTCTTTCTGGTAAAGGAAAAGGTATTGAGTTGTCACTCTATGGCTATAGGGAAGTATATCTACAGGAAGTATTGATTAACATCCTCTATGGAGCATTTTCCTTGTCTTTCCCTGCACTGCATCCCCAGCCTACAATGTTTCTGTAACATCTGCAGTGACTGCAGACAGAATTTCAGGATTGTAAATACATATTCTATGTAATTAAAGCATCTGGTGTCATGGATTTCACTCATTCATCATATGGTGCACATTGCCTGATACATTTAAATCATCCTTTTAACACAATCATCATTCAGAGACCAGATACTGAATCTGGGAATAAGTAAAAAACATTTTTTTCTCCCAGTTAATGCTGTGTGAATGCAACTGCCAAAATACACTGGCTAGTTTGCAAAGCAGTTCATCATGAATACATACAAGCCTGGCAGCTTGCAAGCCTGCATGAGAAACTGTGAGAGCAGATGGACCAGAGATCACTGAGAAACTCTTAGTGCGTATCTGTTACTCCCTTTCATACACATACCTGTTGGTGCAGCAATTGACATGACATGTACAAGTGAGGACAGATGTAGTTAGCAAGTTAACAACAGGTAGAAAAACAAGCCCCTGAAAAGTGCTGATTTCTGCTAATACATTTTTGTTAGTACAGCCCTTTGGGTAGGAGGGAGAGGGGGAGGCATCATGTTGATACACCCTGTGCTGTACACTGCTTAGACAACAATATTCTTGACCAATTTTTCCCCCATTTGCCTCAATGAAAATGCATCTTTGCTCACTTGGGGCACACCAAGCCCATAACAAACTGTCTCATAATGCTAAGCACATGCTGAGGTGGAACAATGAGTGACTATGAACACTTTACCCCAGTAGCTATAAACTGTTCGTAATTCTTTCTGTAACTCAGATCACTTCCCCAGCTGTCTTGGTGTTCACATCAGGAGGAGCACCAGGCACTTTCTGCTGTACAAATCTCTCCAAGGCTGCAGTTTACAGAAAAGTCACCATCAGTGATGTAACTTCAGTTTCAACACTATAGAATAGTATTCCCCACTAAAATGATGCAATATTTCTGCAAGTAAAATATGCTTCCAAGTATTTAATGAACAGATTATCATTCTCTTTTATACTTCCATGATGTATAAAGAGAGCATGAAAATGACTTCTTGGTTTTGATTTTACTATTTTTACACTGGAAGCATTGTCATACTACATTTCAACAAATGATTTGCACAGGTGTCAGGACAAGCATCCTTATGCAAGAGCAATTATTACAACTGAGATGAGTTTAGCAGCCATCAATGAAGCATAAATTCAGTGTACTCAGACCTCATCGTTCTATAGATAAGCAGCTGCTCTTCTTATTTTAATAGTTCCTTCAGAAATGCACAATCAATGACAATGCAGGGACTTATCCATGTGAAACAACTAATTAAAAAACCATAGTGATTACAGACAATCAGAAGAACAAATCACTTATGTTATTTGATATCAGCAAAAAGGTCTGAATCAAAATCTGCTCAAGTTGTAATCGTGTCATATAAAGCTGAACAAATGTTGCTTCTGTTCTGGAGCCTGGGTTTGGATTTCTTTTATTGCTTAGAATGCAGTGGTGCCAAAAATTGTAAGTTTGCTCCTTTTGAGGTTCATTCATTTCTGCTATAATTATGTTGTGACTGAGCAGTGACTATGTAGCTAACATCTTAAAATAGGTTTAATGCACTATCACCAGAGCTATATTCATCTCCTTTAACCAATGGAGACATGCAAGACCACATTTTTCAAATTTATTACATGTATTTATATGTATTATTATGGAAATAATAATTATTAGTTGAAGTGTTATTTTACCAGACTGCAAAAACACACTTTTGTTAATGGAACACGTGGTTTGAAAGGCAATTTTCTGTGATACTATTATACTATCCAGTACTATATATTTCTATTATACTTTTCTTTCCCTCTGCTCCCCCCTCTCATCCTTCTTCTCCCATAAGCCCACCTATGATTGTGCATGGTACCACGCACAGCCTTCCACGGAGTTCTCCCCTTTGCCCTTCTGTCTAAAGGTCTGGAACACTTTGTGGACATTTTCCATGACCATCTCAGTGGGGAGGGCCACAGGCTTCAGTGTGAGAGACAAGTTCCCAGCAGTGTGCATCCAGATGGAGAGCTGCTTGCTCTGATCCAGCTGCTCGCAGCACAGCAGAGAGCAGGGAAGGGACAGGTCTGTCACCTTCCCCCTGATGGGACATGATCAAAGTGGTAACAGACACGTGGGGGTGTTACCCATTCAGCTGCAAAGCTTAGGACAGTGAAAGGAGTGGGGAAAAAAATACCTGCTGCCTTGAGTTCAGCCCAGTATCAGCCCGTGGGGGGGTTACCTGATTATGGTGCTCTAGCTTTTTGCCTGGGAAAGCAATCAGCAGCACAGTGGGGTGTTGGTGTCTCAGATGTAGCTTCCTTGTAACCCATCAATGGAAAAGATAAGTAAAAAGCAGTAAACCATTTTAAATTGAACAGAAGGTGAAGGAGGGCTGTATGATCCAGAGCTCAGCCACTGCAACGAATGAGCAGAACTGCAGTCCCCAGTAGCTGTTCCAGCAATTTTGTTATGTATGTAGACTTTAAAGTACAGTGGAGCTACTTCTTATTTGTCTTCTGTTATCTTTTGCTTTTATCTTCAAGGTGAACTGCCAGGCTCAGTTAGAAACAAGGAATTAATGTATGCTGCTTTTTGTACAGTATCAATGATTATGTGTGGGTGCTCTTGTAAAAGGAATTGTTATCCTGAGCTTTTTGCTTTCCACACAGTGAACTCCCCCTGAGAAAAGCCAAATAATCTCCTTGACAACACAGCATTAATGCTCAGATCATTTGATCACGGCTGAAATTACTTTGAATAGCGAAATACATGCAGCTCATGGAGGCTGTGTGGATGTTCTGAGTACCTCTAGCCCATTGAAACGTGCATCCTCTGGTATTTGTATGGGCATGAAAGCAACAGATCCCAGAATCTTTAATTCTGCTTCACAAGGCAGCTTCACAGAGGCAGACCCATGGAATTTGGGATCTTTCAGACAGCACATCCAAGGCTGAGACAGAAATGGGTATGAACAGAGATACAATGGCTTTAAGCTTCTCCATCTCTTATCTTTCAAAAATAAAGTGCAACAGCTGTCTATCAGATTTCCTTCTCCCTGATGATTGTGGTGCAGATCAAGGATCCCCTCTCACCCCTGCAAAGTTGGGAAGCTCTCCTCACTCAAAATGAATTAGATGATTTGGACAAGTTGCTGCTTTCTCAGGAAGTGTCATCATCTTAGTGACCCTGAGCTGGACCCTCTGCAGTAGTTTTTTTGTCTTTATTTAAACTGGAAACCCAGAACTAGTCACAGTACTCCAGCTGAGGCCTCACCAGCACAGAGTAAATGAATAATGAAGACTGAGGCCTGAACCATCATTAGAGTGGTCCAGGTCTCAGTCTCAGGTATTCATACTTGGGCTTCATGAGAAGCAGAGGTGGAGAAAAGGTCTGAAGGAGTGTTTCTTTATATGTAGCATCAGAATCTCTGAGTCTCTGGTGTTATTTAAGAGTTAAGAAGAGAGTTGGAAGACCAGGTCTCAAGGGGTATTCTTTGTGTTAGGGCATTTTGCCAGGGAATGGCAAATGGAGGCTACACCAAGGATGCTTGTGTTTGCAAGCACCCATTAGTTGAAAGGCCTTTGAATGAGCTGCAAATTTAGTAAAGATATTTCCCTGAGATCTCAGCAACACTTTGTATCACTGTTGGCATAGCAACCTAGTTGGCCAATTAGAAGAAAAGATTAACGCAGGCAACCTTTAATACATAACTGTCTGAAAAAACTTGTAAACAGCACACTTTCAGCACACAAGAGGGTTTTGGCCAGATAAAATTGGCTTTACTGAACTGGCAAGAATAATGCAAACCAATTTTCCAGACAAGGTGAGATCTACAGAGGTAAAACTAAAGTAACTTTAAAATTGTGAGCAGAGTAGTGAGATCCAAATGGTAATCCCTATAGCTCTTAAGAACCCCAGTATCTGCAGTGACTTTTAGAAACAGTAGATAACAAACATTTTATTATTCCAGTAAATATTTTTTAACTTGCTAACAAAATTTCAATGGTAGAAACTTACAAAAAACTTCTTACTGTGTGGGTCTACTCCACAGACCTCATTAAGCAATATTTTAACCTCTGCAGAAGTACCTGGGCTTCTGTCTCTCTTCTGACTTCAGATCTCATATGACAGACATTGACAATGTGTGAACAATATTGATGGTCTCATGTTTGTCCAGGTCCAATTACTAGTGTAACATTTCAGCTTGTTAATCGTTATAAGGGATGTTCGCTCCAGTATATATGTATAGAAAAAAAAGAAATAATGTCATGTATAAAGGTGGTGACATGAATCCAACATGCTAGAATTTGATCAGTAAAAAAATAGCAAGTCAGGATTTCTTTCTGCTAATTTGATAATGTGGATATTTAAGAACAACCTGAAAGGAGACAGCATCTTTTTTCTGTCGTATGACAAAACTATAATGATCAGTTATTTAATAATCTATACATGAGAACAAGAAGTTCCTGTCTGCACGCACAGATACTTCATTCATCTAATTGTTCAAGGATAAATATAAGGACAGACATGAATTTTTTTTGTTGTCCTGGCTCACTACTCAGATGCAAGAAGACCAGTTAATTTGCAATTGCTCAGGCTTGTTCCAGCTCTTTTCAGAAATACAGAAGTGCTTATGTAGTCCAGGAGGATACACTTGCACTAAGCCACTAGGTGGCTTCTAAGTAGCTGAAAACTTCTGTATATTAATTTTTTTAATTCTAGTAAAAGGAAACATCTACCAAGAGAACATTTGACATTAAAGAAGTTAGAACTCATTTAATGTATTTCACCTGCTGCTGCCTCCACTGTCAATGTCAGGGTAGTTTTTCTGCTTTGTTCTGTGGAGTTTTTTAACCTGTGAGTAAGCAAGAGAGTCAGAAAAAGAAGAAAAAGACATTTGATTCATTTCCAGTCCTCATGTCTTGTGATTACGCAAAGCACAGTCAGACTCACAAACCAGACCTCTGGCAATCAGGTTTCCTGCAGTGGGCTGCTTGGCTCCATGTGTGTGCTCCATGGCTGGGACACAGGACTGCCTTGTCCCTGAGGAGTAAGTGATCAATAAGAAATTAACTTTTTTACCACCTGTTGCCTTCCTTGATGCTTTTCCTAAGGTGAAAATGTGATCAACACTGATCTTCTGTGTTTAAATATCTTTGCTTAGATGTGTCTTTTGCTATTTTTGGGGTACTTCTAGAGAAGTCTGTGTCACTACAAGTCCAGCACTATTACTGTAGCTCCTTGGGAGATGCTGATGGTAAAAAGAGCTACTCCTTCCTGATCAGAGAGGATAGATCCCTGCCACCTAGAGAATATGTGCATGTTCTGGAGAGAAAAAAATAATAGGTGGTTCCCCAGGCTCTAGTTCAATTTCATTTCTCAACTTCCAGCCAGAAAAGTCAGAGGTCTCCTACAGTGACAAATTTGGAACCCCTCAGCTTGGTCATGTGTATTTGTTTCCAGTATTGTCTCATCATCATTCAAGTCAGTATCACAGGAAGCATTGGAAAAGACATTGAAGAGGAGGAAAAAGTAGTGTAAAAAAAAAAAGAGAGAGAAAAAATAGTTTCTTAAATAAACTGTGCTTTCCTTCCTTTTTTACTCTGCTGTCTCATGTGACTCCAAAGACACTGTGAGCTCTGGATTTGAACTTTTGAATAGCTTTAGCTACTTTTCTTTTTCCTTCGTAAGACACTTCTGAAAATCCAGCAAAGTAATAGTTTCTTTTCTCTGTAAAGCACATCTTTTTTAGACATACTATAAATCTCTGCTTTATATACTACTGTTTTTTCTCAGGAGGATAAGGTAGACATATTTATAATAATTTTCTACTTCCCAGGAAAGCATAGTTGTGGCAGAAATACTTTTTCTTGCTTTAAGGGTAGAATGGTACTAATCACAAAAACTGTATTTATGATAACGTCTGAGAAATGTATGACTGCCCAGGACTATATCACTTTATGCCATGCTAACAGAATAAACTGATCTGATCACAATGATACTTCTAGTCCAAAAACATGTAATTTAATCTCATTGGTCATACTAAATTCTGACTCAGAAAAAGAGTGTTGATGGTAATTTGTACATAAAGCTGATGCAGAAGCCATTGGACAAAGAGTTGAACTGGATCAGGAAACATTTTTTCATACCACCCATGCATGACCTGAGCAAATGATTTAGCTGTTCTGTGACTTGGTCTCCAGCTATAACTGAAGATATTATGTCCTACATTTGGTCTCCATTGTCTCTTTAGATCACTGTCAGGTAGGAACTGACTGTCACTGTATGTCTATATAGCACCAAGAACTAAGTGGTGTTGCTCTAAGAGTTAATCTAATGAACAGATAATAAATATGTGAGAAATTCAAGCCTGTTACTGCATTTTTCATTTTCTAATGAACTATAATTTTGGGGGAGAGGAAAGGACCACATCTTTTCCTCCAGTTAATTCCAATTAAAAATGCAAAAATGTTGACTAAAGCTACTCTGCTCCCTTCTCTTGCAGAAGCAATCACTTCCATCTCCCAGACCTGACATTTGTTAATATAAGTAATTTGCATAGCAGTTCTTGTGCTATAGACAGTCCTCTCTAAACAGCTCAGTAAGGCTGGTGTTGGCTTCATTTACAAGGAAAGGTTTTTTCATGAGGTCATGACAGAGACCCACAGCAGGACCTGCACCTTCTGCAGACGGGCACCTCCGTGGTGTTGTTCCACTGCCAGATTTTCATGCTTCAGTAAGTTTTCTCTCCTTTTAAGCTACAGCTGTATGCAACTGATAACAAAACCTTCTTCCACAAGAGCTCTATGCTGCTGGCTTTTTTAGCAAGCAAATGGGAAGAAAAAAAAATAAAAAAAACAACCCTGACATTTGTGCATTGCAGATGGAGCAAGGGCTTGTTTGTTGATTTGTCTGCAAAATTCTTAGTGCCTTTGAGTCTCACCTTCACTGCAGTGGCCTCTCAGGGTACAGGAAACCCTACAGGTATGGCACATACTGAGCAAATGTCAGGTACAGTGAGCTGCAGGTCAAACAACCTTCTATTACCACTGTCTGCACAGAAGCTGGTCAGGTGATTTCAGAAGCTGATTTCCCTACTGTTCTTCTGCATGGAGAAGGGCACCTCTGATTGCCACCCTTCACCTCTCATCATACCTTTCCCTCTTGGGCTGGCACAAGGATGGCAAACAATGTGCTCAGGTGCCTCTCAGTGTTGGATCAGCCTTCTGCAGGGGGGAGGCTCAGCAATGCCTGTGGTCTTCACCTGCCAGTGCTCCTTTCTCCTGATGTTGGGGCAGGCACCTGCTCCTCTTCTGCGCTAGACTGCTAAAGACGAAGGATCCTGGGAGCATGGGTGGCCTTATACTAGTGAAGGCCATATTCAGGTTTATTCCATACCTGCAGATAGATTTGACAGGCTGTCCTGACCAGTGAGTCTTACTCTCCAGAAAGGCAGCTTCCAACCTTTCCAGCTTCTGTTTTCCTGGATATATTCCCACCAGCTGCGGTTGCCAGCAGAGGCAGGTGATTCTTTTCTACACTCTGGTCATTCTCTTGGAAGCAAATCCTTTCCTCTCTTGCTACCATGGTGTGGTGAGAGGTGAGACAGCAGTCTCTTCCAGCTCCCAAATGGCCCCTAGTTCTCTCTGCAACCAAGACAGGAGGAGAAGTTGGGACATTTCCTTTTTCCTGAGGGTAAGGAGCAAAAAGAAATGATGGATAACTCCACCACCAAACAGAAAGGGGTAGTAAGATGTAGAGTGGGAGATCTGCACCTTCAAAGTGCAGCAAATGCCCCAAAGTGGCAGACTGCTTCTTAGCAGCCAAGGCCTAGGTTACTACAGCACATGCTCAGAGGTTCTTGCAAAACCTCTGGGTTCTTTTTGGACTTCCCGTGAAGAATCTGGAAGGTTATTTCAGCTATGCACAGAAGGGAAAGAGACTGATTTTTCTACCATGCCTTAAGGAATGGTACCTTTCTACCATTACTTAAGGAATGAGTTCAGAGGAATAAACTGTCCCCTGAGCTGAGCAATGCTTGTGTCTGTAATGGACACTCTTATTCCACTGCAGAGCAGAGCACTGTAGGAGGCAAAGATGAATGTACAAGATGTGGATAGACAGGAATCCATGTGAGGCAGCTACCTTTACAAGTTGCTAGTACAGGAACACATTATTCTCCTTGTCTCTCAGTTTCTCCAATAGAGAAAGAAAGAAAAAAACCCAAACATGTATTGCATTTATAATAAATTTCATGAACATATTCAATTTTAATAGGGAAAATACAGCCAAAAAAAAATCAAACCAAACCAACAAACCCAAACCTGAAATTATATTTATAATATAACCTGAAATATAATTTAATTAATGCATTTATTTTTAAATACAGTTAAAAGAGAGCTGAGAACACTTTTGGCTTCCTTGGATTACACTCACCAGCTTAAGTTTTGTGTAATGCCATCCTGGGCCCTCCGTTTAGCTGGCACTGCTGTCATCACTGCTTGCTTGACTCAGTCCTTTGGAGAACTGGGGTGGAAATGTTTGGTTATATAATTTGCTTAAACTTGGAGGCAAAGAAGGTCATCCACTCCAGTGGACAGTGCAGAAGGTTTCAAGTATACTTAGAAAACAAGGAAAGCCATTACAAAACTGTAACTGTTCTGTACAGGAGAGCAAAACACCATGTCATGAATTCATGACACTAACAGACTACACTTAAATTGGTATATCTAGCCAGAGACAGCTGAAAGCATCATTTGACCTAGCACTCCTATCTTCCCAGGAATACAAACCACTGCTAAATGTCATCACACCATGTGCACTGTGTGGAGCCCTTGGAGAAACAAAGGGCACAGGGAGTCAAGAGGATGATGAGCAGTGCAGCCTGCCTGAATCCTGGGCTGCCTGAATCCATCTCCAGCTCCCACCACAGCTGCAGTACAGAAGTACTCACCCAAATAGCCACAGCCACCAAGGCATTTAATGAGGCTCTTACTTATCATTCTCTCAAGTGTAGAGGCCAGCAGGGGTGTACACAGGTACATCATAGGTCAGCAGTATCTAATTAGGGTTTCAAGTTCCAGTGAAAAGCAGGACTATTTGTCCTTACATTTCAGATTTTTCTTTAAATAAACTCAGCCTCAGGCCATCAACACTGATGATTATACTTTGGAGAAAGTATAATGGAAAGATTGTTAATATATCAGGCAGTTTTCTACCTGGGGGAAACTATATGCTTCTTGGCTTCTGATACAGCCATGCAATACCTGAAAATATAATGACAGATTACTCTTAATATATTAGATTTGTCTGTAAAGCTATTATTAGGCATTAAAATTGTTGTGCCCTTTTCAAAGTACACCTGTAGTGTTTGAAGCAATGTTCTCCTCCACTGCTGAAGTCAGTGGTTAATCAGGTGCAACATAAGGACATGTTTCCTTTCATTTCTGTAAACGTGCAGGTCATCCATTTCAACACGTTTTGGGGAATGCAGGGGAGGCAAGTAGGAGGAGAGAAACAAATGCATCGTCTGGGTCACAAGAAAAATATTTAACAACAGCCTAGAGATTGAGGGAAATTCAGTATTCTGTAACCTTGCTGCCTTGGTTCAGCAAATGAATGATATCATTTCAGCCAACATGTGGCAATACAGGGGCTGGTGTGGGCTGGAAGCACAGCCTCTGAGGGATGGCAAACACGTACGCTGCCTAAGCACGCTGGACAGGACTGCTGGATGTTGGATATGGAGCTGCCCTGTAAAAGAGACACACTTTCACATTTGCCCACTAAAGCAAGTCCTCAGCAAAGAGTTTGTCCAAACAATGATTAGAGAGCACTGTAAAGGGCAGCTGAGTGCAGAGAGCACAAAAAAAATACAACTTTGGACCATTGGAGATGACATTTGCTCTGACTAAGTAGTCTGGCCAGCCTGCAGAGTCTGGGGACAAGCAAAGCCCTTGTTAAAGAGGGTGACACATTGCATTTGCTGAACGTCAACATGATCAAGAAATTCCCTTCTCTCTTCCCCTATTTCCCTTTTTTTTAATCAGTAGATGATCAAAGCCTCCATTCCTTTCCAGCATGCTCTGAGCTGGATTCTGCACAACTTGCCCAAACCCCTTTGTGTTTCCCACACCTAGCTCACCTGGGAGTTAACTTGCAGGCTCTAGGGTTTGCTTGTTTCAAAGGAAGGAAAATCTGTTGAGACTGTAAAATCCCAAAATATTAATATTTCATTTTACCAAGTGCAAGGTTTGCCTGTAGCATAGAACAAAAACAATTTATTCCTAACCTGGGGAATTAACCAGGCCATCACTGAACAGGGACCACAGGGCTACCCCCCAGCAAAGCCCACCATAGAATGGGATCAAACATGTGGGAACACTAAAAGAAAAGGAGCAGGTAGCATGCTGCAACAAGAGCAGCAGAGAGCAATGCCCCCTTGCAGCCAAAACTGTTCACTGGTTCACAGCCATCCCCAGAGTTAGAAAATATTCCACTGTGATATTAGAAAATATCCCACAGTATTCCACTGTGGGACACTGCAGTTCTGCTGCAGGACTTCACCTTCTCTTCTCCATTCCAAAATGTGAAAAGACACGTTAAAGTAATGAAAGTATTTAGTTGGAAAAAATGAAAAGCAATGCAAATTAAGCCTGGAGGACCAATCTCTGAACACTACGTTTAGTAGGTCTTCCAGGAATTCAGCTCCCTGGCTGCAAAAGGGCTTCCTCCAGACAGAAAAGCTAGCAGACATATCCCAGCCTTCACCCTGCCTCCTCACTGTTGAGTTCAGGGGACTGGCTGCAAGACTTACTGATAAAATCCCAGGATTTCCACCAACACTTTCTCAGCCAGGAAAGCTGGAACACTGCAGTCCTCAGGTCTGTCCTGGGAGGTGGTGCATTTCCAATGAGGCTGGAATCCACTGAAGCCCCACCTATTTTTCACGAGAAATTAGAGGAAACAGATATTTCCACGAACCATTTCATCCTGGAACTATCCCTCACCCAAAACAATACTTTCCAACAAAATGCTGTGTTTCCTTCCAGTGCAGGCCAGCACCTGAGAAGCTTTTGTGTGACAACCTTGTGTCCAAGAGTAAAAGGCAACAGGAATAATTACTGGACCTGTTGCTTTTTTTTTTCATTTATCATTTTAAATGGCTCCTACAACATATATCCTTCCTGGGAGGAAAAAACAGTAAGTGTTTTCAATTTGTTCATGAGACACTTTGTCTGAAAGATAAACCTGCTCTAACCCAAGGCTCTACTGCTTCCAGCAACCTGCATATCTGGCTCGTTTGAGTTGTCAACAGCTGCAGAGGTCCCTTGTTTATGCATTTTTCAGAGATACAGGGTAACAGGTATCCCTCAGGTTTCAAGAATGGTTTTTGCACTGTTTATCAATGTGATATGATCAAAGAGAGAATAATAAGATATCAGAGTTAAGAGTCCCATCTATTGGCCAGAGGAGGAAAATTACACCAAACTGCTTTCTGAATCTTGAGACTATTCTATCTAAAAATTAGAATAAGGAATCATCTGAATGCTAATAAAGGATATTAGCAAAGTTAGAAAATAAACAGTCATTTAGAGAGGAAAGAAAAGGAGAACAAAATTTTTTTGGAGGGGGCTGACAACTAAAAAGTGAATGAAAAATAATAAGAGTAGATAAAATGCACTATGAGCATTAAAAAAAAATACAAAAACTGTTTTTGTTTTGTTTTTTTACAGCATAGTCGTTGGATGGCTTCCCTACAAATCAGTAGATCCCAAATCTGAGTTTAAAATATTTTTATCCTCTCTTTCAAAACAGCAGTCTTGCCCTTGAAGTAAGGCTGATCTGTAGGCAGCCTGGCATTGTTGCAGTAGGTAGCACCACTAGCTGAAGTGCCACCCTGTTCTCTGTCCACATACATGAAAGGGTCCAGTTTCTGCCCAGAGAGTTAAAGACCACTCAAAGGCATTAATTGGATTCAGGTAGTCAAAGTTTGCCTCAGGAAGAAGCAGTTGTAAGAGGGATTAACTGTTTTTCAGCCTTTGAATCTTTCAAACATGCCTGTGCCTTTGTTTCTATGCTCCCTGCTGCAGTCTGTTGCTCCCAGCCCTGCTCTCCTAGCACCTGAAACCCTTTCCCCAGGGACAGCTCCTTGGCTTTTCAGCATCACTAGTACAAAATCTGACATTGCTGCTGAAAGAATTTAGGGCCAAGAATTCCCAGCAATGTTTCTCTTTGTTGTGTGTTTGTTGGACATGGCCACCAGCAACCCAGGTGACAGCATCTTCTGAATTCTGGGGGTAGGTTGTAGTGCTCCAGTAAAGGCAGCTCAAGGCAATTGTGAAGCTGCACTCTGACTTCCATTCCTCACCTTTCTGGCCAAAAAGCATTTGCAAAAAAAACCAACCCAAATATGGACCAAGTAAAACACAACAAAACTGAGAAGGTTGTTTTATGTGAGAGAGTGGAAGCAGAAGGAGAAAACCAAAGCCCCCAAAGCTGCCTACCCAGGCTGCTGGGCAGACCAGCCCATGTGAGGAAGCTGTCACACCTCTGGAGGAGAATGGTAATAAGGTAGGAATTGTGGACAAGCCCAGTGCATAAATTTCACACAGTGCTTCAATCTGGACACCTCTTACAGACCATGACCATGACTCTGTCTTGCTGAGAGGACTGACTGTTTCTGGCATGGCCAAGAGGAACACTTGTTGCAGATGCACTCCCCTCAGCCACAGAAGGCATCCCAAACTCCTATTTTACACAGTGATCTGGTGCCACCACAGAGCCTGGACACCAGATGTGGTGGAAAATGGAAAAAAATGGTTGTTCATTTCTACTCATGGGCACCAGAGCAGAATGAGGCAGACACTAACACTCTCCTGAGAGTAAACTTGGTCACAAAAACGTAGTTGTAACATTTTCCATCTTCATAGATTCACAGATATTAGGGGTTGGAAGGGACCTAGAAGATCATCTAGTCCAACCCCCCAGCCAGAGCAGGATCACCTAGACCAAGTCACCCAGAAACAGATCCAGGCAGGTCTTAAGTGTCTCCAGAGAAGGAGACTCCACAACCCCCCTGGGCAGCCTGTTCCAGAGCTCTGGCACCCTCACTGAGAAAAAGTTCTTCCTTGTGTTGACCTTAAACCTCTTGTGCTCCAGCTTGCACCCATTGCCTCTCATCCTGTCATTGGATGACATTGAGAAGAGTCTGGCTCCATCCTCTCTACACTCACCCTTAACATATTTATAAACATT
>VYZU01075829.1:6672-17748 GCA_013401355.1 Ceyx cyanopectus | reverse complement strand
CAAAAAAAACAAACCAAAACACACACACAAAAAAAATCATAACAAGGAATAATTTAGATCTTATCTAGCAGAATCATGACAAAATGATATATACACCTTTCTAAGAAATGTCACATGAAAATAAAATCACTACTACTTTAATTGTGTTCCATACTATATCACATTATACAGTCATAGAGTCATAGAATGGTTTGGGTTGGAAGGCACCTGAAAGATTATCTAGATCCAACAACACTGCCAAAGCATGTTCAGCTAGAGCACATTGCACAGGATTATGTTCTGGCAGGTTTTTAAGGTCTGCAGAGAAGAAGACTCCAAAGCCCTCTCCAACAGAGTCTTTAACACTTCCAATGATGCAACATCCATGACTACCGTGGCCAGCCCGTTCCACCGTCTCACTACATCAAAGTGAAGAGCTTCCTAATTTCTAATCTAAATCTATTATTTTCCAGTTTGAAGCCATCACCCTCACCTATCACTACAAGCCCTTGTAAAATGTCCCTCCCAAGCTTTCTTACAGGTCCCCTTCAGTTACTGGAATGACACAATAGGCCTCCCCAGAGCCTTTTCTTCTCCAGGTTAAAAAACTCCCAACTCTCTCAGTCTGTCCTCATAGGAGAGGTGCTCCAGACATCTGATCATCTCTGTGGTCCTTTGCTGGACCTGCTCCAACAGGTCCTTGACCTTCTTATTTTGGGGGTCCAGAGCTGGACACAGTATTCCAGGTGAGGGGCTCATAAGAGGAAATGGGGAGGATCACACCCTTCAGCCTGCTGGCCACGGTGTATTTGATGCAGCCCAGGATAAAGTTGTCTTTCTGGACTTCACTTGTACATTGTTGGCTTGTGTTGAGCTATTTTCCAAGAGATTGTCCTTCCTATGTAAAAATCATGACTGAAGTTTGTCCTCTTTAAATTCTGCAGTGAATAAACAGGGTGGTTATTATGCAATCCCTCTGTCAGTGCTATACAAGGCCTTAATCTCACCCTAGTAGCAATAGACTAAGGAATATATTGAATACACTGGGTAATTGAGTGTAATTCAATTAATTAAGCAAATAGAATAAGTGGCACTTCTTGTAGGTAGAATTTGAAAAAGAATAGTGGCATGAATGATCATAAACTGTTTCAGAAGCATGGACAGAGGAATAAGACTGTGGTAAAGGCATGAAGCACAGCAACCTTGTGGAATCACATTGTATTTCTCTGAGTTCTAGAGAGTAGTTAAACATTGGAGTGGATTGCCTGGGGAGGTGGTGGAGTCGTTATCTCTGGAGGAGTTCAAGAGATAGATGTAGTACTTCAGACCATGGTCTAGTGACTATGGAAATGTTATGTAGAAGGTTGGACTTGATGATCCTGGAGGTCTTTTCCAACCTTATGATTCTATGATGCAGTTCTGCATGCATGCAAACGATTTTACTAACATAAGGAAAACTGAAACAATTCTGTGTGTAGGTAAATTTTACTCATACATGTCTATTAAAATGGAATTTTTAATATACATCCTCCACAGTAAATGAGTAAGTTTCTAAGCTTTTAAAACATCTTGAGATCTTGGGGCTGGGAGGCTAGGAGCTCGAATTTTATATTTGGGTTCAGAGCACTATACTCTATTCTGCTGGACATCCCAAAGAACAAGACAAATAGCATTCAAGAATATGGTATAAACAACCAAGGAAGGGATGTATGAGACACCTAATTTGAGGAGTGGTAGTTTCCTGTTCAAATCTGTGAATGCATAATTGAAAACGTAGGAATTGAAACTAAGGGACGAACAGACTACCAAGATTACATAAAATAAGTTGTATAGGCTTTATTCCTCTTGACAGGAAAAGGTGTCTCTGCCTGTGGTAGGGCTATTGGATCTAGATGATCTTTATGGAGACTTCCAACCCAAATATTCTGTGATTCTATATGATTCTATGAATTGATAAGACTGGAAGTGCCAAGAGAATTTAGTACCCACATCACCAATTCACTGGAGTAAGTAAGTAATTGTGACCTTGCAATACTGCAAGTTGAAAATTTAATTCTCTCTCTGTCAGAGACCAGAGTTTGTATATATCTAAAGCTATAAAGCTGACTACAAGTTCCACATGTCTGAAATGCTATCACTAGAAAGAGTTGGGCTTAAAAAAAGGTCCTGCTTCCTATAAAATCCAGACCTTGAAAATAATTACAGCAATATATAATTATATTGAATAATTAAAATAAAGATTGCAATGTCTTCTTTACTCCCTATACATTTTTNTGAAATTCTAGTAAGGAACAAAATACCAGGCAATATTTTTAAAAAGAAAGGGTAAGAACATGACAACATATTTGTAAAAGTACTTAGGTTACCATGTATACAGATATATTTTAAAAATACTTTTTTCAAAGATGTGAATAATTTTAGTTTAGAATGTTGGGTTTTGTTTTGTTTGTTTGTTTTGTTGTTTTTAAATTACTTGTATTCAGAGCCCAGCATAAGAATGTGTCTTTGAAGGAGCTGGCTGTTTGAAACTTTAAACGTTCAAATCCTTTCATGATGACTGTAGAAATACAGCTTACAAAACAATAGTGCATATTTTTAATCTCTTGTCAGTTTTTGAAGTATCACTAGAAAATATGACACATGTATGTACCATCCTAAGTTTTTTAAAAAGACCTGAATTATGTTTATTGCAAGGAGAATAGTTTTCGTGTATGGATACACATGCTATGTGAGATAGAAGATAATCACATTTTAGGGTGTCATATGATCTTTACAAGTAAACTTCCTTCCTAAAGTGCAGTAGAGCACAGCTGATTTGGTCCATTACAGTAATTTTTCCTTTCTTTAGGAGATACTGGTTCATAAGATTTTCATTAGGTTCCACTAAAGAAAAATCCTCTCTGGACATACATTGCACTTTTCACATATGACATAATTTGAACATGGTTCCTGCTAGCTCGGTCAAAACAATATTCCTCTGGTAGAATTTTAAGTACACCAGATGGACTGTGTTCAAAGTTTAATTCTCATTGAAGCTGAGGGAATTGCCCTCTACTTATTAGTTCAAAGATAAGACAGCTTCAGTATTTCAGATCCACAGGTGCACATTTCTGTTTTGCAGAGCAAATATGATTGTAGCAAGAACTGTCACAACTTGTAATTTAAAAAAAAGTTTTTCTCAAAGATCTTTTATTAACACACACACACACACACACACATATATCTATATATATAGATATATAGATATATATTTTATATATGCCTACTTTGCATTCTGTGCCCTGCAGGTGATTTGTACATTGACTAAGGATTTTATTTTTAATATTGGGCTAACCTGCCTTAGTGTGAGACTCTCTGTGTGTGGTGTAGGTGTTGGTGGCTTAAACTGGGTTGACTGGCTTATTAATAATTCTGTGAAATAACATAGTTTAGAGTTTATAAATATGGATGATTATGATATTTATAATTTTCTGTCCTAGTTTTAGCATGCAGAAAAAATCCTGAGAAATCAAGAACTGACTATATTACAGTCTCTTATTTAGTATTTTAAGGAAAAGGGCTAGGAAACAGAAATTAATAGTGATGCTATCATAAGCTACGAACATACCTTAAATGCTGCCAAGGTAAGCTATATGGTGCATATCTTCTTAATTCCAGTTATGCATATAAGTGAAGGTTTACACAGAATTATTTTCTTCTTTTAGTCCAATGTATTATTGGTCAGACAAGTCTGTGGTTCACCAGAGGAAATTGTCAGGAGGATTTTATTTTTAACCCAAGTATTGTGTTTTGACTTTCAACCTGCTCCCTATACTACTACTACAAAAAAAGAATGCTCTACTGCTCAGAAGTCAGAACACACAATATTAATCTAAGTGAAAAAAAAAATATATCTCAGCTGAAGATATTCTAAGGTGAATTAAATCTAACTCCAACATTTGAGGAGCATATAATGAATGGCCAATGACCTATTTTTTGCTCTTTAAAGTTTTATGAATTGTGCCCTAAATTTCAAAGGCATTTATAACATCCTTCTCAGAGATTTTAAAAATACAAAAATGGAATGAGGGCAAGACTATAGTGTCTTTCAAAAAGAAAATATTGCTTTCTAGAAATTTCTGCAATAATAGCAATACCTTTTCTTGGCTTTGAAATAAATTGCACACTGTGCATTTGCTGTTCAAATGTCATATGAAGAGCTTCTGAAATCCCACATGTTTCATCTCACCATTTTTACTTCATAGTCCGGTGAAGTCATATAGAAAGATAAAAGGCTTTGGTGATGATGCAGAAATCTTTTAACCCAAGACATAGTACAGACTATGAAGACTAAGCCGGTGTCCTGAATGTATCATACATGGGGAAAACAGGGTAAAACAACAGAATATGTCAAAAGTCTGAGGCTGTTATAATTATTTCCTGATGGAATTGCAACAACCCATGTGATTAACAGATTGAGATAGGCTTCTCCAATGCTTATCATTACTTTTGGCATTACGTCAATTAGATAAACCCAACATGACAATCAACCATGTATAATTGTACAATTACCTTTGTTATACAACTCTGTTCANTTTGTTTGTTTTGTTGTTTTTAAATTACTTGTATTCAGAGCCCAGCATAAGAATGTGTCTTTGAAGGAGCTGGCTGTTTGAAACTTTAAACGTTCAAATCCTTTCATGATGACTGTAGAAATACAGCTTACAAAACAATAGTGCATATTTTTAATCTCTTGTCAGTTTTTGAAGTATCACTAGAAAATATGACACATGTATGTACCATCCTAAGTTTTTTAAAAAGACCTGAATTATGTTTATTGCAAGGAGAATAGTTTTCGTGTATGGATACACATGCTATGTGAGATAGAAGATAATCACATTTTAGGGTGTCATATGATCTTTACAAGTAAACTTCCTTCCTAAAGTGCAGTAGAGCACAGCTGATTTGGTCCATTACAGTAATTTTTCCTTTCTTTAGGAGATACTGGTTCATAAGATTTTCATTAGGTTCCACTAAAGAAAAATCCTCTCTGGACATACATTGCACTTTTCACATATGACATAATTTGAACATGGTTCCTGCTAGCTCGGTCAAAACAATATTCCTCTGGTAGAATTTTAAGTACACCAGATGGACTGTGTTCAAAGTTTAATTCTCATTGAAGCTGAGGGAATTGCCCTCTACTTATTAGTTCAAAGATAAGACAGCTTCAGTATTTCAGATCCACAGGTGCACATTTCTGTTTTGCAGAGCAAATATGATTGTAGCAAGAACTGTCACAACTTGTAATTTAAAAAAAAGTTTTTCTCAAAGATCTTTTATTAACACACACACACACACACACACATATATCTATATATATAGATATATAGATATATATTTTATATATGCCTACTTTGCATTCTGTGCCCTGCAGGTGATTTGTACATTGACTAAGGATTTTATTTTTAATATTGGGCTAACCTGCCTTAGTGTGAGACTCTCTGTGTGTGGTGTAGGTGTTGGTGGCTTAAACTGGGTTGACTGGCTTATTAATAATTCTGTGAAATAACATAGTTTAGAGTTTATAAATATGGATGATTATGATATTTATAATTTTCTGTCCTAGTTTTAGCATGCAGAAAAAATCCTGAGAAATCAAGAACTGACTATATTACAGTCTCTTATTTAGTATTTTAAGGAAAAGGGCTAGGAAACAGAAATTAATAGTGATGCTATCATAAGCTACGAACATACCTTAAATGCTGCCAAGGTAAGCTATATGGTGCATATCTTCTTAATTCCAGTTATGCATATAAGTGAAGGTTTACACAGAATTATTTTCTTCTTTTAGTCCAATGTATTATTGGTCAGACAAGTCTGTGGTTCACCAGAGGAAATTGTCAGGAGGATTTTATTTTTAACCCAAGTATTGTGTTTTGACTTTCAACCTGCTCCCTATACTACTACTACAAAAAAAGAATGCTCTACTGCTCAGAAGTCAGAACACACAATATTAATCTAAGTGAAAAAAAAAATATATCTCAGCTGAAGATATTCTAAGGTGAATTAAATCTAACTCCAACATTTGAGGAGCATATAATGAATGGCCAATGACCTATTTTTTGCTCTTTAAAGTTTTATGAATTGTGCCCTAAATTTCAAAGGCATTTATAACATCCTTCTCAGAGATTTTAAAAATACAAAAATGGAATGAGGGCAAGACTATAGTGTCTTTCAAAAAGAAAATATTGCTTTCTAGAAATTTCTGCAATAATAGCAATACCTTTTCTTGGCTTTGAAATAAATTGCACACTGTGCATTTGCTGTTCAAATGTCATATGAAGAGCTTCTGAAATCCCACATGTTTCATCTCACCATTTTTACTTCATAGTCCGGTGAAGTCATATAGAAAGATAAAAGGCTTTGGTGATGATGCAGAAATCTTTTAACCCAAGACATAGTACAGACTATGAAGACTAAGCCGGTGTCCTGAATGTATCATACATGGGGAAAACAGGGTAAAACAACAGAATATGTCAAAAGTCTGAGGCTGTTATAATTATTTCCTGATGGAATTGCAACAACCCATGTGATTAACAGATTGAGATAGGCTTCTCCAATGCTTATCATTACTTTTGGCATTACGTCAATTAGATAAACCCAACATGACAATCAACCATGTATAATTGTACAATTACCTTTGTTATACAACTCTGTTCAGCAGCCCAGCCCTGTCCATTAAAGTGTATAAACCCACCTCGTCCTTCAACACACAAATGCAATGGTGCTTAAGCAATTACTTGCAAGGGAAGACATGGTTAGTTTTGCAGCAAACCGGCAAACTTCAAATCATTTGCTAGAAGAGAACAGTTATGTAACAGTGTCACATCAGCCAGATAACTGTTGTAAAATTTTAAGTGGATAAGAAAAATTAAAGCTAAAATACATTTCAAAAATAAAAAAGGAAAATGTGATTATATAAATTTATCCATTTTAAGGAAATTAATTAGTTGAACACCTGAATACAAATATGCCTTCGACATATGCCAAGAAATGTTAAATGTGTGTGGTGTAATTATTCTGACACTATTAAAGTATTATTCTGACACTGTTATTATTATGTGCAATCTAAATACAATTTTACGCATTCCATTAGATAATACGGCAGACATGTTAGAAAAGAAATATTCCTAGCACCAAAATAATTCAATGTTAATAGGTACTGGTATATTATAATAAGGTATGTATGTTTTGTGTGTCTTTAAAAATAAAACAAAAAAAAATAGAAAAGAATATAAGACTGACAGTTAAAAGTGATTAATTGTTCACTCTCTATCTAGATCAGGTAGAAATTAAAGTGTGAATGTAATAGCAGTGTTTAGAGAGTTCTATGCTCTTTTGTACCATTCCTCACTTGTCCAAATAGTACAGACATAATTTAAATTTGAGACCACTATAAGTAAGTTAGTTTTCTAAAAGTCATTGAGTCCTTTCAACTGAGGTAATTAACAATTAAGAGAGTATCTGTTGTAGTGGTGAAGACTGCAATGTATGAAATTGGCACCTTCATCAACATGTTATACATCAATTAAAGTTCACAGGACCAAATAGTCCATATATTAGCCAGATTTTCTTATATATATCTTAAACAACTGCTATAAGATAGGGTACTGTCTAACTCTTTACATTAGTTACGCTTTTCTCCCTAAAAACATGACTGAAAACTATGGTGATAAGGTATATTTGAACCTTTGATAGAGTGTAAATATCAGAAGGAAAATATATTTGATTTTTCATGTTGAAATATAGAACACTGAACACTGTTGAAAAATTTTGCCATTATTAGGGCACCGTTTAATATCTCTCTTTGTGTTGCATTTAGACATTTGCATACATTCGGGGGGGGGGGAATAAATCTTAGGTTGTCCTACTGAACAGAGCCTGAAAATTAATTGTAAACTGTACACATACTCCTTATAAATCCACTAGCTCATATATATCATTAATGGAAAAAAAGATGTGAGTTCTGGCTCATTTGCTCAGAACACTCGAGAAATTCATTACAGCTGATCGGACCAGCGGCAGACTGGATAATCGGCAGCTTTTTTGCTGTTCAGGTCACATCTCTGCAGCCGCGGCTCTCTGAGACAGGTAGCCCACAGCTTCTGGCTCCTGGGCTCTCTTGTGAGGGAGGCGGGCACAGGTGGGGGTGGAGCCGCACTCTCTGAAGACAAATTAAATGCCTCAGGAGAGCAGGGATCCCTGTGCACCAGACAAGTTCAAGCAGAAATCCAGCTGAGTCATCTGGGTGTGTGCCCTTAGCCTGTGAACTCGGCTTCTTCCAAAGGTCTATCCATGGTTGCAACCCAGTCAAAGGCCGTGGCTAGGAAAATCGTGGGGACTCAGACTGAGGCCCCACACAAGCATGTGGGTGTCCAGACTCCTGGCTGTGGAGAATGCAGGAGCCTGGCTCTTGTAATGGAGGGTGTTGGAGATGACACCTGTGTCAGATGTGAACAGGTGAGTGATCTGCTCAGCATGGTGGCTGAGCAGAAGGATGAAATTGAAAGACTAAGGACTGTATGGGATTGTGAAAGGGAGATAGACTGGTGGAGACAGGCTATACCATCCTGGAAGGAAGGGCAGCAAGTGAGTGCTGCACATGAACTAGATGATTGCATTTCCTCTTGCCACCCAGAAAAAATAGGTAAAGGAGGAGACCTAGGAGATGGAGGTGAGTGGAAGCAGGTCCTTCCCCAGAGAAGTGGGATAGCCCCCTCCTGATCATCTCAGTCTTATCAGCTGCCCATGCACAACAGATACAAGACACTAGTAACTGAGGATCAGGCGGAGGAGAATAGAGAGGATAGTCCATCTGCTCAGTTGACCAGGACCTGTCAGACAGCCCTGAGAATTAGGACTAGTGCAACAAAGAAAAAAAAAAAGAGAGTGTTACTTGTGGGGGATTCACTTCTACGAGGAACAGAAGGACCAATATGTCAGGCAGATCCTTTTCACAGGGAGGTTTGCTGTCTACCTGGAGCCCAGGTAAAGGATGTCACTAGGAAAATTCCTGGCCTGGTACATTCTATGGACTACTATCCATTATTTATCTTCCATGTAGGAGGAGAAGAAATAATGACTGATAGTTCCAGAACAATCAAAAATGACTTTAGGGTCTTGGGACATGTGGTGCGAGATTCTGGGGTACGAGTCATCTTTTTTTTCTGTTATTCCAACTGATGGCAGAGACATTGGATTAAATGGGCAAATACAGTCTTTTAATACATGGCTCCGTGGATGGTAAATATAAATTTGGGTTCTTTGACAATGGTATGGTCTATACAGCATCAGATTTGTTGACACCAAACAGGAGACACCTCTCTCAATGGGGTTGAAACACCTCTCTTATGAGGACAGGCTGAAGGAGCTGGGGTTCTTCAGCCTGGAGAAGAGAAGGCTCTGGGGTGATCTTACAGCCACCTGCCAGTGCCTGAAGGGGCTCCAGGAAGGCTGGAGAGGCGTTGTTTCCAAGGGCTTGGAGTGAAAGGATAAGGGGTGTTTAAATTAGAGAAGAGGAGGTTTACACTGGATCTCAGGAAGAAGTTCTTGACCTTGAGGGTGGTGGATCAGTGGAACAGGCTCCCTAGGGAGGTGCTTGGGGCCCCATCCCTGGAGCTATTGCAGGTGAGGTTGGCCAAGGCTCTGAGCAGCCTGGTCTAGTTGAGGGTGTCCTTGCTCATTGCAGGGGAGCTGCACTGGATGACCTTTGGAGGTCACTTCCAGCCCTAAACATTCTGTGAATCTATATTGATCATGTTAGAATCCTAGGAAAAAAAAGGTACTTGATAAATATAAAACTTGATGATGATAATATCTTTGTTCATATTGAAACGGTGATAGACAGGTTGCTAATGCATTAAGATTTCTTAGTTGATGGATGTGCCATTCTGTAAGTTGTTCAACAATAACTTTAACAGAAAGAGACATCTTACTGCTGTGGCTAACTTTTAAAAGGATTACCATAGCTGCCTATACTCAGCACTTAAATCGGGTTGAAAGAAGTGCCATATCCATCCATCATTTGTAAATTATAGATTTTCATTAGTTCTTAACAAAATTGAATTGCTTGGACAGTCTGCTGAGATAAATTTAACACTCTTTGGTAAAAAGAATATTTTTGGCCTTGGCAGATGAATATCAACACGCAAGAAGTGTTCATAGAGCAGCAACTTATTTAATAATGAAACACCTAAATCTAATGGTAGTTTTATTTTCCTACATTTTTTTAGTTGCTTTCCTTTTATTTTTTTATATCTGCTAAGATAATTTTTTTTCCCATTATTCTGAATATTACTTTAGTTTTTGTAAAATTTACTTTAAAAGGTGTTTATTCCTACATCTGAATTCAATCATGGAAAAATTAGCAGGCAATAAGGAGAAATTTGTTATTTTAGAACTAGAGAAAAAGTGGACAGGAAAGAGAACAAAGCTATGTATCACTCCCACTATCTTAATCTGACACAAATTTAATATAATCAAACACATGCCCAAATACATAAACCAACCTTGAACCAACTCCAAGACCTGAAATTTTCACTGGATTTTCATGTAATTGTTAAAATATACTGTTAAGATATCTGATTCTGAATTTCAAATAATTACTGGACCCAATAGTAATTAAATACCCACTTACATTTAAGAGGTTATTCAGAGTACTTCCATCTTAACATGGCAGAGATGTAATGTGTGGCATAACTTGCATGGAAGATAATTGGTTCTTTGGGACTTGAGAACAAAGCTCCAAATTAAAATTATTCCATTAATTCACTATCTTACACCAGGAACATCCTTAGTGCTCAGACTTCAGATAATGCAGAAGAGGGTATCCAGCATACACCAGCACAAAGGAAGAATACTTCCAGTGAATTTTATTAGTAACCTAAAAATGTGATGGATTTCAAAAATAGGACAAGATCTACTACACTGAAATATTAGATGCTCCGTTTGATGGAGCAGAAGGAGGACAATTTTCAAGGAAGTATGTCAAGGAGGTAAATTGTAATAGGTCTTTTGGTCAAAAAGCCAGTGTTATTTTTCTACTGTGTCTTGAAC
>VYZU01075828.1:66261-81098 GCA_013401355.1 Ceyx cyanopectus | reverse complement strand
TCAGCAACGTGTCAGCTCGTTTCCAGTTGTGGAATCCTTATTAGCAGTGCTGATGGAAGAGGCACATGGAATAGGGAGGGGTTTTTCCAAGCCCTCCATTGAGCCCAGCGAGGTGACAGCTCAACAAATCACCTTGAGATTTGTGAACTCAGCAGATTGTTTCTGGAAGTTGTTGAGAGAAAATAAATATGGAAAACCACAAAGTCATTTCTGAGAGTCACTTTTCAGAGCCTGACCACACTTTAAGTATCTGTTAAGTGATGTCCTTTCTCCTACCATGCTTCTTGCCAAAACCAACGTTGTATCAATCTCCTGACAAAGACAAGTTTGACGTTGGGATTCCAGACACCAAAACAAATAATACCACCTACAGCCCTCGTGAGTCACAGAACTCATGTGATTTCTTTCATTATTCTTTTTTAAAGTCCCAACTAATTCTTAGTTTGAGGCTCAAAAAAAAAGAAAAAAAAAAGAAATAACTCAGTTAGCAAGGCTTTCCCCTTTGTGAATGGTTTTGTGTTCAAAGGGGAGTGATATAGAAATATCCTGAGATAACACATCTGTATATATTAAATGGATTTTGTATCTGGACCCAAAACCACCCTGCATGATTTGACCTCACGGACAACCTCTGGAGAACCCTCTGCTCGTGGCAAGGTGCTCACCTCTGAATTCCACGGAGTCTGATGGTCCTGGATACAAACCATCTCCAGGCCTAGTTTCTATACCCTAATAAGTTACCATGGCTGCAGAGCTTCCAGACCACACTCAGCTCAGTTTGGCCATCTCTGGACACAGGCAGGAGAAGCTTTGGTCTCTTTGCACTCGTGTGGGTAGATGCATCTCTGCTGTTTGCTGTCTGGGGAGAGCCAGCTCAGGTACATCCCTTGGCCAGACCCTCAGCAAGCTTCTCCAGCAGTCCCTCCTGAAAACTTAGGGATGAATGCAGCATTTAGGAAGCAGAATGGGGAAAAAATGGTTCTTTTTGGAGACATGATGCTACACTCACATACTCTGGTTATGGGTACATGAAAAGGTATTTCAATGCTGGTATTAAATAAGTAAGAATTTGAGGGGAGTTACTCAAAAAATCATTTTGGAAATTCCAATTATTATTGGCTTTTGGCAAATGACAGAACTCTTAAAAGAGCCACGTTGTCATTAGGAGAAGATCAGAACCTCCTAGAGATGGTAATTTGCTAACCATCAGAGGTGATAACAAAACACAGGCTGCTTTTAAATGGGCTGCAAAGGAAGAAGCTGGGGGGAAAAAAACAGTCACTGATCCACCAACAAATTCAGGCAAAGTGTGTTCTGCCTCTTTCTCTCAGATTGTATTTGGCACAATCTATTTTCTTCTTTGAGAAGAATCACACAACTGTCTTGTGAGCCTCATCTCCAGTGGCCATGGAGAACAATGCACTCCCTTCTCTGCTTCTTTCTTTTATGTATTTTCAAGGCAATTTTCAAGTTTCACTTTCATCCTTCTCTTGAATAAAAACCCCCCAGTTCTCTCAGATGCCCTTTTTTCCCCCCTCCAAACCTCATAAACCTCTAACCACTCTTGGTTTTCCTACAGAGCCATGGCTTCACTACTGAAGCACAGACCCAAGAGAAGATGATGTTCTACACCCAAAGCTCTGCTTGGCAGAGGGGGGGATGTTTATTACTCATGCAAAGCATCCCAATAGGATGGCATTGCTGACTCATGCTGATGGAGCTGGTACCACAGATGCATGCTAAGAAGATAGTCATTGTTACTCTTCACATGTTGAGAAGGTGGCTCTACAAGAATAAATTAGGGGTAAGGAAAAAAACCAAATGGTTGCTCATGGAAACATGCTGCCCTGCAAAAGAAATCAACTCTCAGATGCCATGGAGATGGGGATTGTATTGATAGAGAATTGAGGGACTCGAGCTGTAGTGACAAAGGAGACCAAATACTTGGAGTATGAAAAGAAACAGCCTAGTCAATTAACTGAACTGTTTTCATAACAGTTGGAGAGTCTCCTACATCTACATTGGCAAGTGGGTGGGGGGTTAAGATAGCTGTCACACTTTGATAAGTAGGCCACTCTGTTATGAAAGATTAAGGCCAGAGATGCGGATGCAGCTGAGTGTAAATGAGACTCCCAAGAGTGAAGATCAAAGTTGGTAGGAAAACCATAGTAAAGCATGAAAACCAAACTTCCTACCAGGAATTTCAGCATGAAAGGGCCATGGTAACTTTCAGCTTCAAGGCCAGAGGCTGAAGGACTTGTTGAAAGCTGTTGGAGGGCCTCTGTGCCAAGCTTAGCTAGTCCTCACTGAACTCACAGGCAGGAAAAGAGGGGTTTCTTCATGTCCAATGAAAAGAATCCACTTTGCAAGCTAGGGAATTGGGCTAACAAAGAAGAGACAAGATATGGCTTTGATATTTCCTGGCATTTTTCTCTTACAAATATGAAGACCTTAAAAAAACCCCCGAGGGTTTTGTCCTTTTGGAGTCATGTAAACTTGCTGCTCATCAGAGACTCTTTGTGGCCCAAAAAACTAAACCTCTTAAGTTCCTCTCCCCATTTGTTATAAGATTTTGGTCTCTGCTGCTTCACTACATTACAACTGGCTGGGATTTGGTAGGATGTGAGAAGTCTTGGAAATCTCTTCCCCAGCAAGGGGGTACCTGTGCACTGGCATCTGGTGTAGGAGAACAAGGTGCACCAGTCTAAGTTTCATACTCTCTTTCTAGCAGTAACTCTGCTCGTGACTTGATTTACAGAGCCCTCAGATGTCTAATTGTATAGATTTGGTGATAACAAAATTAATTGGTTCTATTGACAGCAGTGAAAAAACTGCTCTGTTGCTACCTCAGCCACTTCCCTCACTCTATCAATGACTTAATGTGAAATTTGGGGTAAATAATTCCATTTTCCCCAGCCTATATAATAGGGGGGAGGTTAATAATTGGTGTGTTTATGCTACAAACTACCACACAGCTTAGACCCATCTTATCTGAACATCTGATCATCTCTTGCTCATTACCATATTGTAACCATTAAGTTTGTGGAAATATGGTATGTAAGTAGTAGGAGTGAGGTCTGCACTGATGTTCTGGTCAGAGGGAGCAATAAAGGGAACACTGAAAAGCTGGTTTGGCAGTGATACTTCTCACTTTTCATACCCCAGCCTCCCTTAATTCACTTTTCTAAAGCATGCAAAGGAAAAAAAAAAAAAAGAGTGGGATGTCAAGCTCTGCTCGTGGATGTTCGTGTGCTCTGTCTGCAGCAGAGCTTCTTGCAAAGGCTGCTTCCAGCAGATGCTGCTCACTGCATCTCCCACTGCAAATGCCAGCACTATCACTTCTTAGCCTGGGCTTCAAAGTCCTGTTGAAAACAGCACAGTGGAGCATTTTGAGCAGGCTGGGGCAAGGCAGGCTTGCTTGGAAGTGAGGAAAGCAACCTCTGCCCTCCATGGTGGTTGCACTAGTGACTTCTATCCCCATGGGCACTGTGCAGTGGGAGCAGTTCAAGAGCCTCATCACTGACCCAGCACTTGAGACTGAGCTGCACACACCAGGCTCATTCTGTCCAGCACCATCCCAGTTACAGCTGGGGGCAGGGGTTATGATAGGAGACATTCTTGCTGAGTTATTTTCCCCCTTCTCCCACATATTTCTCTTCAGCTTTCCCATTTCATTCTCTCATCAAGTCACTACCTGTCTCCATCTCCAATTACCTCTCTCTCTGTGGGGAAAATGAGTCAGGTGAAATATTTCCCCTTCTTACACTTCAGCTCTAGCCCCTGCAAGCACTTACCAACCTCACCCCCATCAGAGGCTTCAGTTTTGCCATTGAATTCCAGGTGGCAGGAGTTTGTTCCCATCAGTTTCATTCCATGCTCTTCCCTCCTCCCCTTCCTGCTGAAACCAATCCTTAACTGGGTGCAGAAAAAGATGTAATCAGCAATTTCCAGGAGAGCTACAGTGATTTACATCAGCTGGGGACTGAAACAGATGATGTTTAGCTTTAGTCCCCTGCTTCACAAACAACAATGTTATGAATAATCCTTTTAAGTTCATATATCTTGTATAAATATCTGGAACATCTAGAAAACTGAGGAGAGGAGGCAATTTATTAAGGTGGCCCATGGAAATATTACTCTGAGAAATAAGGGACTGCTTTGGAGAATTAAAATTATTTTATCTCATTACTTAAGAAAAGTGTGGGGATCACTCTAAATATAATTATTATTTTTTTCAAACAAATCTAGGTACTAGTTTATAGAAAAAATTATTCCTGAGGAACTCAATAGGCTGTCCAAAAAAAATGCACAAGAGTGATTCTTCTGTATTTTACTGCAAAATTCCCAATCAGCCAGGTCCAAAGTCTGGAATCAATACTAATCTTTTAATAGAGTTTAATGAACTTCGGGGGCAGGAGCCATGTGTTCATTATTTCAAGTCATTAGAGGGGAGAAATAGTGAGTCAAAATGTGGCACGGGGCAGGGAGTTGAAGAAAATCCCCCCTCATTTTTAAGAGACCTTTCTCCAGCCAACTTTTTAAAGCCAAAACAGTGCGTGCATTGAATTTTCAGTTCAATTACATCATGTCACACTGATTTCATCTGCTTCCCGCATGTTCTTGCTGGGACTGTAACTTGATGCAGCCCAATGCAGCTTGTGGCAGACTGTGATTTATTACAGTTTCAATGATAAAGCGCCCAGGAATGTCCAGGCAATTGGATTATTCCATTGACTGAATGCTCAGACAGCTATTTTTAGGAAAAAAAAAGATATGTCAATTTGTGCAATATTAGAGGGGCTGATGGGGGCAGAGGCATTTGCCTCATCACATACAACTGCTTAATGTTACCTCTGTATTGTATTCAAAGTGCTTTGTGTGGACCTGGATGGAACAGGAGTTTGATCAGAGATGGGACCAAGTTCTCAACACCTTTTATTGGGGTCCCTTCTAACTGGCAGGATAAATCAAATCCAATTTTTGCCTGCAGTTTGACTCAGGATATGGATTCTGCTTTTGCTTCATCCTTCTAGGGATGGGCCAATAATCATCATTGCTCAGGAGCAAGAACAGGACCAGAACTTGCCTAGAACTCAACCCTATAGATGCCAAGATCTTGGTTTGCACCATAAATGATCAGCTAGATTCCCCAAGCTGGAAACTGTTTGGTCTCTCCTCAGACAGACAGCAAGTGGAAAAATCCTGTTCCTTCCTTTTGTTTAACAAATATTTTTCAACAGGCTATAGGCCAAAACAAAAATAACCATGCAACTGAAAGAACTGGTGAATAACATGGCACAACAACAAAAGGTTTGGGCATTGCTGTGGTGGATTCTTGAGTTTAGCCAAGAAGGGAAAGTGCTAAAATCAACACAAAGGGATCCCTTCCGACTGTTCAGAGATGAAAGGCTGGTTCCAATCCCTTTGGTTTGCTCAGCTGGATTTCTTTAGGAACACTGAATGGTGAGGTAGGGCCTAGGTGTCCATTTTTTGTTTTCCAAAGCATGGGATTGTTGGTCAGTGAAGGTAGGGAGTTAATCTGAGGGGTGTGCTTGGAAAGACAGCACTAACCACGACCATCATATACCAAATTAATCCATCTTTTCAACACACCAATCAGAGAAAATCTTGTGCTGGTTTCAAACATTTGCTCCTGTCTCAACAAAAAAAAAAAATGACATGAAAGCATCAGCAACTTCTGGGAAATAGATTAAATCTGGTTCCAAACTTCCTCTTGGTATGGATAAAAAAAAAAAATGTCTAGGAGGATGGGCTTGTCTGTTCTCAGCAGGAATAAGACCACCTGCTGATGAGCTCTTGGTTCAGTGCTTTACCATCTGATCTCACTGTCTCTGGGTCAGAACTATGCCTGGTGCCATTCTGACAATGCCATTAGACTCAGCTCAAGAAAGAATTGCTCCCATTTCATGTGTGTTTTTTGCATCAACCCCAGTCTAGCTCTTCAAGGCTCTGAAAGTAGCAGATAGAGAGAAAAAAAGCCAAAACTCAGAAAAAAAACCTCATTAAAAGGAGGGAGGGGAAAAAGCTGAAGTGCTCATTGTTTTAAACATCTCTATTTTTACCCCTCCTCTAGCAGTAAAAATGTTTGGTTTCAGAGAAAAAAACATAGAGGCACCAACAATATGGAACAGGGAACAATAGGGAATTAATTCCCTGGACATAATAAGAGGAGAGTCAGCAGAAAGCCTGTTACCTTTGTCTTCCTTGCTAGCAGCAAGCAGGGAAAAGCTGAAGTCCATGCAAAAGGATATTCTGGCCCAGATGCTGTGAAAAGTAGCCCAGGGGGAGGCTGCTCCCAAACCCCAGAGCTCCACTCCCTCCTGGAACACCCCTCCCACTTCATCCCCCAATCCCAGCTTCCAAACCCCTCCAGGCCAGGCTTTTTTATTGCTTACCCACATGCTAATTAATGGAGCTCCAGTGATTGCACTGGAGTAGAGGTGGAGCTGTGAGGTGCAAGGCATCCTGGCATCCCACCCCTCATGCTTTATAGCTCAGCTACCACTTAGATTTCCCTAATTTTCCCAGATTTCCCACTTTTTTTCTATTTATTTGCAAAGAAATGTGGCTCTCAGTTTACCCTGTGAGGCAAAATGATAGAAGAGAATCTGTGCAGAGTCAGTGGGGCTTTTAGCATGATCTATTTCAATAAAAAACCCAAGGAACTAGGACTTCCCACGGATGCAGAAATGCAGACAGCAGCATCTTGATTTTGAGAGCAAACCAAAGAACTTTTTAAGTTAAAAGTCTCGATTTAGCAAAGATTTTATGCACGCTTTTTCTGTGACTTGGCTTATTTAGTTACCAAAGGGAAAGTGGGGTTTTTTCCCACAAAAATCATCATTTTGGGTTGTTTTTTGCTTAACCAGACTCCTCTAATGAGGCTTAATTGGTACTGCAAATGCATCTGACCCTGGCACTTAGTTCAGGTCTTAACCCTGAGCTTGGGTTCTGCCCCTAAAGGTGGAACCTGCAGAATTAGCCCCAGAGACCCCCATCTTCTGTGCCCCCCACCTCAGGGGCCTGAAGTTCTTCCTGCACAGAGCACCTTTGCCCCAAGACTCGGGATAAAAAGCAATCAACTGGTGCAGGGAGGAGGGAGCTTGTGCTGAAATCAGCCTGGCACGACCCACTAAATGTAGGAAAATAGCTTCCCTGAGAGGATGAGCAAACCCTTGCAGGTGTAAAAGCCATTCCAGCTGCCAAATGCAGCAGCACACTCAGCAACAGCCCCAAGTGCTTCATGGAGAGAGAGATAATGCTTGGGCAGGAGTCAACAAGTTGCAGTGCACTGCCCTAAGAGCTACTGCAGGCACAGCTGGAGCCCTCCCCTGCACTAGGACCTGTGTTGGAGGTGCCTTCATGGAACAGGCTGTGAAGAAAAACCCTTTCCAAGTGAGGTGCATTAGCCAGGGGATTGCAGGCACTGTGATTTCCAGCTGTAGTAATGGGCTCTGCAAGCTGAAATCCAATTATCAGCTCTGCCATCTCAGGCAAAATGGTTAAGCCAAACTTTCCCATCAGTGCTTTTAGGTTAGGGCTGAGCAGCTCCCCACCAGCTCTGTATCTTCTTTATACCCCCCCAAGCTCTGTGGAGAGCAACAGATCCCAGGCTTCTGCAAAGCAGCCCTTTCTGTACTGAAACCAGTGTCCCAGAGGGGAAAAAAAAAGCAAATAAGAAATGCCAACAACAAAAAAACCCACCCCAAACAACACAACAAATCCACAAATCAGATTATATTTGATTGTACTGTGCTGGAATTATTTTTTGCTGGGTTGAAAAGGAATAGTCTTGCTCTGTGTTATCAGGAAAATGAAAGTGTGGAAAGGACAGGGAGGTTAAAGATCTTGAAAATAAAGGGTTTCATCCTCTCTCTGCTTGTGGTTTTTCCCCTCCTGTGAATAAGGACCAGGAATATTTTCATACCCACCTCACAAAGGGGCTTGTGAGAGTGAATTCAGCTCTCTGCAGAAAGTGCCTTGAGATCCACAGATGGAACCTGCTGTAGAAGTGATGCAGTGCTAATTAACCAGCTACAATCATATGTGAGTAAAATAATCCGGTGTATTGCTCCCTGTGTTTAACACTCAGCCCTGTGTTGGTTTCCATCCCAACCTGGGGAGGACCAAACATATCCCAGAATATTTTGTCTGGTTTATTTTTGAGGTGAGGAGATATTTCCAACAACATTGTTGTCTCTTTTTGGGTACCAAAAATAAAATAGGAATTTTAAATATTTTTTTTTTAAGAGTGGGGGGAAAAAAAGGGGGAGGGGGGGGAAGTTTCACACAGTGTGTGCCAAAGGAACACAACTTCTCCCTGGTTATCTGTCCCTGAACAACAGAGGAGACCTTGGAAAACTGGACTGAAAAGATAACTGTGGCAACACTCCTCCCCCACTGTAGGTTCAAGTATGGGCTTGGAGACAACCACCCCCCAGGAAAAATAGGAATTTCAGATTGGATTCTGCCCCTGGAGTCTCCTGTTGCCTGTCTCCAGCTCCCAGGGAATTCACACTCATAGGGAGGCTTCCATGAAATCACATCAGGTAGAGATTTGTGCCTGGGGGAGCTGGAATGTGGGAAAAATTCTTCCCAAAATTGGGAGTGAGGAAAAAAAAACCAAAAGGGAGCAATTTTCTTTGTCAGGATTGTGAGCAAAAAGCAGCCTGAAGAATATTAGGGACTTCAGAGATGAAGAATTTTGCTTAATTGTACCAAAAAGTCATGGTTTGTAGTGGGTTTTGATCACCATTTTTCATGCTTCTATTCATAAATCCCCAAAGCAACTGCCTGCTGGTGGAAAGGGAGCAAGCAGAAAAGCCATGAATTCAAAAGCAGGGCTTCCCTCCTCCTCCAATTCCATCTCCAAATCCTCATTATGCCCCCAAACTCCACATGGGATGTTGGGTCACATGAAAAATATCAAAGGTGGGGGGGAGGGATGAAGGAGCAACGGGAATGGTGCCAAAGCTGTGGTGTTATTTCTGCATCACCTAGGAAACAGAGGAGAAAGAAACACAGATGTAGTGAGTTTGGAGTGTGTTTGGGCCCTCCACAGTGAGCTGCAGCTCAGTGATTTTCAGCTTTCCCTGCCAGAAATCCTTGGAAGTGAAAAAACAACTAAACAAAAAAGAAGATTTGAAGGCAAATTCCCACCAAGCTGTGTGTGAGGTGCTCCCTGAGCCCACCAACCCTCTCCCCAAGGAGGTTTTTTTTCCCACCCCACATCCCATCCCCAGGAAGAACCCATCCCCAAGCACTCCATCCTCTCCTCTGGGCTGCTCCAAAAGGAAGGAATGCTGGGGAAAGGGGAGCAAGGGGGGGATCAAATGAGACAGACACACTGCAAGGAACTCATTTACAGCTTCTCCATTTACTGGATTCCTTGTGAAGAACCAGGGATATTCTCTGCAAGTTCACACACGATACAAGCACATGCACAAGGAAATCAAAAGTCCAGAGCCATCGAGGGGGGGGTTTTGTTGTTGATCCTCTCAATTGTTTGTCCTTTCAGCAGCTGGAATCCAGGTGAGTCTCAGACTTTATCCACAACTGGGAGAGGACTCGTCCCAAGCCTCAGCTCCTGATGCTTCCCAGCATTTCTTGCATAATTCATCTGGAAAGTGGAGTTACCAGCAGGGCAGTCAAGTTGAGAAGTGGCCTGTGATCATGAGCCACAACTTCCAGGGAACAGAAGCCATCGGCTCAGCTGCTTCTTGTAGCCAGAGGGAGCTGTTTGGAGACTTCTCCCAGGAGCAGAGCCAGTTGCATCCTCCTCTTTGCCACAGAGAACACCAAAGGGCATCCCCTTCTGTCTTCCAGAGGTACTCGGCAGCAAGCAGCACCCGAGGAGCAGTCAGGGCTCTGTGATGTGAGCAGCCAGGGTCTGAGAGCAGGCAGCGAGACAGCAACCCTGGCACAGCTCATCTGGTTCCTCAGAAACCTAAGCCATGCTCCAACATTTGCTGCTGGGCACCACCCCTGACTTCGAGGACAGCAGGAGAGGTACATATTGCACAGAAAAGCCAATGCCCATCTTTTTCTGCTCCCTTCCCTCCCCCAGCTCCTTAAAGAACAGACAATTCCTCCCCAGTCACCCCCACCCCTGCTGCAGGTGGGAAGCACCAGAGTCAATCACAGGTATATGGGCCACAGAGAAATGATTCCATGGGTGTCAGACATTTCAGCTCAGGAGGAGAGAGATTCATTGGCTACAGTGTCTGGGAGAGCTGTTAAATAACTACATTTTTTTCCACTTTCAGCCTTCCACAGTCGCTTGGACTATCGTGGAAATCACTCATCTTTCAGCTGGGAAAATACAGGGGGTTTAATTGGTTGTAATGCTCTCATCTATCAAATACAGTTGCCAGAGCATTGGGTGAATGAAACCAAAACACAAGGAGGGGGGGGTAGGGAAATAAATACCAGTATGAGTTGCTCACAGAAAGAACACATTCCTTCATAATTACATCTGGGGGTACAGCAGTGGGTCCCCTGGCATATCAGTCACCTTCCTCACGAGCTGGAGAGTTCCCCAGAGGAAGGATGGATACAATTAAGTACAGCAGCCCTGGAAACCAGGAGACATGAGTTATTGCTTTGCTCATGATGGGCTGTGTGCTTCCTTGGGCCAATCACTCCTGGGTTGCTTTTCCCCTCATTCCCTCCACCTATCCATCAGTCTGCATCTCTTGGGAGCAGGGAGAAGGCTGTTTGCCAGGGACACAGCTCTCTCAGGCACTGGGCAACCTCAGGGTGAGCCTGAGTGGAACAGCAAACCCAAACCAGAGCATCTCACCCCACAGCTTTACTTCTCATGGGGCTGGTCTGCACCAGAAATTAAAGACTAAGACACATCCCCTCGTGGTATTTTAATGCTGAGCAGCATCCTGACTTGGTACTTCCAAGAGGGAATGTTCAACTGGCTGGCAAAATCAGATTTTCAGCCACGACTTTGTTGGGGAAAAAAAAAAAGAAGTGACCTTAAACATATCAGCTCTAGAGGCAGCAAATTAACAGTTTGCAAATGCATCAGGTGACCCCGTGGATGCATTTAGCTGAGGAGCATAATGAGATATTCTGAATAACACAATGAGATGTTCTGAGTAATATTTGATGCAGCTAATTACTGAGAACATGCCTAAGAGTTTTCCAGTGGCAGTACCAGTGTGGCCTGGGCCCCTCCATAGCATCTGGAGATTGCCAACCTGGGTTACACTCATCAACACACCCAGGCACAGATTCCAGCTAAAAATTCATCCATCCAGAGGGGAAAAAAAATCATTTCCATGGCATGGTAGTTCTAGTTGTCCTGCTGAAGACCTAAACCAGCTCCAGTGTGGAGAATGGAGCTCTTCCCACTGGGAAATGAGACAGTGCTTTGGCCTGGAAATTAGAGCCCCCATGAAAGCAGAGGTCCCAGCCCTCTCCTAGACTCTGCTGCACATTCCTGCACATCAAGAAAAGCTGGAAACAGGCAATCTAGGCCCCCAATTAACTCTAATTAAAAACCCTCAGACTCCAGCACCCATTCACCAAATCAAAATGAGTCGGTCCCTTCACAGTCAGCCTAAAACTGGCTCCTAGCTGATCATAATTTGATTTTTTTTTTTTCAATGGATCACTTATAACAGATCTGGGTTTTCACAGCTATGATTTTTTTTTTTTCCATTTATTATCCATTAATATTGAGCATTCCAGCTCTGTCCCTCTAAACAGCTCATCACCTTATGCAGAAAATCACTATCTGAACAGTCCAATTAAACCCACATCTGGTTGTAACCTTTTGTGCTGTTGGATCAGGTGGTGAAGCAGCAGCAGCAGCACCCCTGGAAAAACCAGGATCTTTGGGAAATGATTAGATTTGAGGAGATCCATTTTTTCTTGATGGCTTTGGAAAGATCTGTGCTCTAATTAGCTAAGAATACCACCGAATTATTTCATTATCTCTACTTTTGTGCACTAAAATCCGTGGTGATATCACACACCCTATCTTGCTGGTGCTGTTCATACTTAATGATGCCTTTGGAGTTGCTGATTTCCTTTGTTCTCCCTCTCTAAGTGGTTTTTGGTGCTGCTGGGGGAGGGAAAAGCAGAGAGGGAAGAGCGAGGGGGAAAAAAAAAATAATAAATTATCAGTTTGAAGATAAAATTTTCATGTGTGGGAAAATCTTTGCACATGTTTCTTTCCAGCTCCAGTTCCCTCTGCAGCCTGTGAATTGTGTTTCCTTGGTAGAGCAGCCCCACAGTTATTGGGAACACGAGGAATTCTTTCCAGAGGAAGAGGAAAGAAACTCTTGTTTCCAAAGGAAAAAAAAAAATCCTAAAATCAGCAAGGAATGTTTTTTAACAAGGAAGAGGTAAATTATGATAATTACTNTGTCCTGCTGAAGACCTAAACCAGCTCCAGTGTGGAGAATGGAGCTCTTCCCACTGGGAAATGAGACAGTGCTTTGGCCTGGAAATTAGAGCCCCCATGAAAGCAGAGGTCCCAGCCCTCTCCTAGACTCTGCTGCACATTCCTGCACATCAAGAAAAGCTGGAAACAGGCAATCTAGGCCCCCAATTAACTCTAATTAAAAACCCTCAGACTCCAGCACCCATTCACCAAATCAAAATGAGTCGGTCCCTTCACAGTCAGCCTAAAACTGGCTCCTAGCTGATCATAATTTGATTTTTTTTTTTTTCAATGGATCACTTATAACAGATCTGGGTTTTCACAGCTATGATTTTTTTTTTTTCCATTTATTATCCATTAATATTGAGCATTCCAGCTCTGTCCCTCTAAACAGCTCATCACCTTATGCAGAAAATCACTATCTGAACAGTCCAATTAAACCCACATCTGGTTGTAACCTTTTGTGCTGTTGGATCAGGTGGTGAAGCAGCAGCAGCAGCACCCCTGGAAAAACCAGGATCTTTGGGAAATGATTAGATTTGAGGAGATCCATTTTTTTTTGATGGCTTTGGAAAGATCTGTGCTCTAATTAGCTAAGAATACCACCGAATTATTTCATTATCTCTACTTTTGTGCACTAAAATCCGTGGTGATATCACACACCCTATCTTGCTGGTGCTGTTCATACTTAATGATGCCTTTGGAGTTGCTGATTTCCTTTGTTCTCCCTCTCTAAGTGGTTTTTGGTGCTGCTGGGGGAGGGAAAAGCAGAGAGGGAAGAGCGAGGGGGAAAAAAAAAATAATAAATTATCAGTTTGAAGATAAAATTTTCATGTGTGGGAAAATCTTTGCACATGTTTCTTTCCAGCTCCAGTTCCCTCTGCAGCCTGTGAATTGTGTTTCCTTGGTAGAGCAGCCCCACAGTTATTGGGAACACGAGGAATTCTTTCCAGAGGAAGAGGAAAGAAACTCTTGTTTCCAAAGGAAAAAAAAAAATCCTAAAATCAGCAAGGAATGTTTTTTAACAAGGAAGAGGTAAATTATGATAATTACTCCGACTGGTAGGGTCCTTAAGCATTACTAATTAGCATTTATTGCCCGGATTATTGAAACAATGTGTGTGTTCCCAAGAGTGAAGAAGAACTGGGATGCTCTTTCCTCCTGAGCCCTGGGAAAAAGGCAGGGCAGGGGGAATGAGGTGCAGTGGGCAAGGGAGGCTCACCCAGAGCTCCACGACCACTGGGGAAACTGGTACCTTTTGTGCACCCCACGCTGTGAACTTCTGAACTGCACCTCCTGCATCCCACCTGGCTCACAGTGGCAGCACAGAAAGTGGCCCTTAAAATAGAAAGATAAATCTCTTAAAATCCCTTGGTGAGGGTTGGAGGGGCAGAGGAACCTTCAGCTCGTGCTGGGGGCAGTGCAGGGTCTCGTGTTACGAGCAAATGGATTGGGAATATATTAATATTTAGTAATTTATTATGGACGAGGGCTTCGTTAGGGAGAAAAGAGTTAATATTTTGTTTAAATAATTTAAAAAAAAAAAAAAAAAGAGGGGTGTTTGGCCACTGCAAGGGGCATTTCACTGGGTGAACGTGCAGCGAGATCTCGACACAAGCTGCACTCTGGAGAGAGCAGAGGCTTTAAAATCTCAACCAAGTTTGGAATGAGAAATTGATGAGAAATTGATGAGAAATGGCACTCAATCATCTCATCAGCACTAGCCCTGTACAGCAGCTCAGCTAGCATTGCTATCGGGCCCAATAAATCCATAAGTCCTTTGGAATCCATTCAGGGAAGAAAGACAGGACAAATATTCTCCTTTTTTTTTCTTGAGCTGCAGTACTAGGTACTGCTGAACCCCTTGGAAGAAAAGAGCAGCAATGGAAAAGTGCAGAATGCCTTTTTTTTTACCTTTTACTGCCTTTTTTTTTTACCTTTTACTGCCACCAAACCCTTGCCTTTCAACTTGGGAAGCGAGTTCCACCACAGCTACAATGAGGTCAAAGTCACCCAGTAAATGCTACAGTTGCTGCCCAGACAAAACTCCTGGAGTTCTGCAAAATACACCTTATTTTTTTTAAGTACTAATAAAAAAATATTTTTTCTATTTTTACATATNTATAAAAATAAAAATTTAAACAGCCCTTTGCATTGTTTCTCTTCCCCCTTTTTCTTTGCTGCCCCATCCTACACAAAATACTTGGGAATATATTCTATTAAATGTCACGATAACATAGTAGAAATACTTTTAATTGCAACTAGTCCCAGCCTGGTATTTTGTATTTATATTGTAGATTTATATATTTCTACTTGGTGAGAAAACCTTCAGTCCTTACTAAGCCTGATATATATATATGTATTTTTTCATATATATATATATATATATATGAAAATATATATATATATGAAAATA
>VYZU01075828.1:43983-60876 GCA_013401355.1 Ceyx cyanopectus | reverse complement strand
CCCCCCCTCCGCCTTCTTCCCCTCCCCGGCCACCCCTCTCCGCTCGCCGGTAGCACCGCTGCCTCTCACCCCAGCCTAGATTTGCTAATTTCCCAGCGAGATGCCCTTGGATTTTAAAATGAACTCATCAGTCAATGTTTCTAGGAGCGATTCTCTGCCTTCTCTCTCTCTCACACACACACACACACCCTCCACTGCAGACATGTTACTCATTCTCCAAGCATTTCCTCTCCCCATGTCCGTCAGACGCATATACACTTCATTGATCACCCCGAATCCCTTGATAACAATAAATAATCATACAGACAGTTAACATCAGCGGGGGGGGGNGGGGGGGGGGGAGTTGAGAGAGAAGGAAAGGGAAGGGGAAGTGGTGGGACTGCAGCCCTTCGTCTAGCATCCCTCTGGCTGGATCTGGATGTTTAAAACAATAAAATNAGATGCCCTTGGATTTTAAAATGAACTCATCAGTCAATGTTTCTAGGAGCGATTCTCTGCCTTCTCTCTCTCTCACACACACACACACACCCTCCACTGCAGACATGTTACTCATTCTCCAAGCATTTCCTCTCCCCATGTCCGTCAGACGCATATACACTTCATTGATCACCCCGAATCCCTTGATAACAATAAATAATCATACAGACAGTTAACATCAGGGGGGGGGGGAGAGGAGGAGATGGGAAGGGGAGGTGGGGGTGGAGAGGAGGAGAGAGGCGGGGGGGAGAGACAAAGATGACGACTAAATCTGCATTGTGCTTTCCGAGCCTGATCCCTGCGTTTTCCAAGGATGAGCTGCACAATGCAGAGCCAGGTATGCCCCCCTGAGAGCACACCCCTTGCTGTTTGGGGGGGTGGTTTTTTGGGGTGGGGGGGCCTTACCTGAGCCCCCACGTTTTCCTGAGCAATGGGGGGTGCTGGTGCCCAGTACCTGTGCTCCGGGGTTGGCAACAGAAGGTTGGTACTCGTTAGGAAGGAGAAAGCAGCACCTAAGGCAGAGCACAGAAATCAAGGCGACTGGTTTCTTTGTCACGCTGGGTGCTGTCCAGATGCCTGGGGCTGGAAGGGACCAGGATATCCAAATATCCCCCCCACCAATGGAATATTTATTTATTTTTTTTTAAGGAACACCCTCTCAGCTCCCACTGAAACCCGTTGCCTTTTGTATGGAAGAGAAGGCAGCACCTTGTGAGAAACCAGGTTAGGGAGATGGTCTGCTCAGTATCCCTGTGCTAACACGTGCCAGGTGTTTCTGGGGCTTCTGTGGTTTGATTTCCTCATTTTTTGGGGCTAAAAAAAAAAACTGGGAGGGGGGGAAGGCAGGAGAAGCTGCCCCTTGGGATTTTGGCTGGTGGGTCTGGCAAAGAGCAGAGTGAGAGCAGTGTAAGTGTTCGGGAAGTTGGGGAGGGTGGGGCTATCTAGAAATCTTTGACTCACTGGGGTAACTCCCTGAGCACAGGAATTAAATTATTACTCAAAGCAAGCTGCATTTTCTGAGCAGCAACCTTAGAATTAAATTCTGCGTGCACACAGAGTTTGAAACAACCGAAAAGAAGCATATGGAAATAAATATACAACACCTAATTAAATTACTGGGTGCAATGCAGAAGTCCCTGGGTGATAGAAGAGGTGGGATTATGCAGTGAAGGCAGTTCAGGAATCCATGGATACAAATTTTCTTATTTATACCAACATAATCCTGATTGACATCAGCCTAGATAGGGGGAAGAATCAAACCCTGTGGACTGAAGGATGTAATCTTTGGGAAAAGTAGACTGGATTAAAGAGACTGTATCTGCCAACCATCCTTTTCCCTCCCTGTGCAGATTCACAGCAGCAAGATTTTGCCACCACACAGAACAACCTACATCCATTGTCTTTTTCACAGTCCCTTATTCTCCTTTCCCCCAAAAAAATGTTTGATTTTTTTTTTTTTCATAAGTTTTGTTGCAAACACATAATTTCTTTACACAATTTCCCCGAGCCTTTGGAGGATACTTATTTCAAGCAGTTAACACCTGACCCCAATTTTTGTGGGTAATTAGTGAGCTAGATAACCACACAAAGTGGGTAATTATTTAGTACCCAAGGGTACTGTACAACAGGGTAGAGGCCGGAGATGTTAACAAAAGCACATCTCTAATTATTGTATCTATACTGGTGGTGTTTTAAGAATCCACCTAATGATCCATGATAAATCAGTCAACTATTTTGCTTCCCTTAGCACATCTTGAAGGCTCTAGCCAAGGGCAGTATGTGAGGGCAATGCAAATGCAAAGCCCAGCTCTGGACTGTGCACAGGAGCCAAGAGAAACGTGAAGCATCCACCTGCAGAAGGTGGTAGGACTGGAAGTGGCTGCTCTAGACCAGCAGCAGAGCCTGAACAGCCACCACTGGCAGCCAACAGGTTGGATGAGGAGATTTGAAAAGCCATGGAGGAAGAAGCTTGGACAATTTGCCCCAGGGGTCTACTTCTTGCTGAGGTAATGTGGCCTGGCTGGTGGATCTTTGCATCCAAAAATAACCCTCAAGTTGTGTTTGCACCCAAGCTTGTTATTGCTGCACAAATGGGGGGTTGTGTTTGGGAAGGTCGGGGTTGAAATGCAAGAGAGTAGCACTGGGGGGAAAAAGAAACCCCAAAAAGTTGTGTATGATGGACTTCAATTATCTGACATCTCCAATATTTATGTTGCAAGAAACACATTTATCCTGTTGGAAATGTTACATGCTCTGTTGATTTTTTTTTCCTCACAAGGAGGAAGAGGTGGGAACTATTTTGAAGTTGACACTAAATAAAAAGGATTCAACTACCCAAAAAAAAAAAAAAAGGTGGTTTTTTTTATGTGAAAAGAAGTTTTATGCTGGAAACAGACCCATCATCTTACACACAGTGGTCACTATCCACTATTCACAGCATTACACACCTACTTGAGGTCCTGTCTTAACCAGGACATTCTGCTCAGTGGAAAAGCACTTTCCTTTTTTAATTGCTTTTATGAATCATCACTAACATCCGGACACTTCATTTAATAGAGTCCAGTAACCTTGTTTTTCAGACTCCAATTCCACAACCTAAGGGCCTCCAGGTTGGTACAAAAAAATATAGAGGTGTCATTCTCTTGATCACAGCCATGTATTTAACTTTGCTTGCTGCTCTGGGGTCATTCAAGTGAGGCACCACAGCAGAAAACACAAATGGCAACAACACCTGGCACTGTGACCACCAGGAATTTGAAATTTAGAGGAAGTTTGAGGGGTTTCCATGAATCTTTTTTTTTTTTTCCTTTATTCTTTTTTATTTTTTTTGAGGGAAATAATTATGACTGAAAGAGGCTCTAAAATTATTCTCATATTTAAAAAGGGGTCACTTAATCTGTTCATATTACCAATGTGAACAGGCTAAGGAGGAAAAAAAAAAATCCCAAATTCCAGAAATGGGGATAAGTTCAGAGCAGTTGTGAGGTAGACACTTGTCCACTCTGAAATGCACCAGAAGCTTCTTCCAGCTGCTACAGGCCATTTAACAACCCAGTCACTTACAACATGTGGCTGCCACCAAGCTGAGGTGGGTTTAAATCAATTGGTATCCCCTTAACTAATCCCCTCAGGGACCTGCTTGGCAGGAAAAGTTCTTGCAGAAATGGAGGGAGAGGAAGTTTGCAGAGAGAGGCTGGAAAAGAGAAAGGAAGAATGAGTTTAATCATGGAGACAGGGTCAGAGGAAGAAGGTGGTGGGTGCACAGTTGTAGCAGAAACCAAAGACAAACACTGCTTTTTTTTCTGAGACCAAGTGGAATGATCATTTCAAAGGAGAAGGATGCTCAGCCAGAGAGGATTAATTAAGAATTAATTAATTAAGAATTAAGTTTAAAACCTTTCTAGGACCAGTCAGTGACTTCACTGCAAACTACAGAGATGTCATTTAGGAAATACCTTTAAAATACCAGTTCCAGCTCAGCTATAGGGACAGCATATGAAAATAGTTTACAAAATTATGTTTTCAGTGGATTAAAAAGGATTTGCTAATAAAAAGAATGCTAAGCATGTGATGAATTCAGAGAGTGAGGCACATCATGGCAAGCAAAGTTGGGTGAAGGTCTTCTGGGCATTACCAGAAGAATGCTCTCAAAGCCTGACAACCAAAAGCTTCCCACTTGAACCTGACTTCTGGATATTATTTCCCAATTCCACATCAAGCCAGTGAGCAAATCACTTCACCTCTTTCTGCTTTGCTCCCCCATCATATAGAACCATCACAACATTGCTTACCATGTCCTGGGAGTGGCTGAGGTCCCTGGAAGAAAGCTGCTGTGTCCAGATTACTTTAGTTATCCTCACTTGATACCCTGTTAGTCAACAGAGAGCATGGAGTGTGGTTGAAGATCATTTCCATTCCCCTTTCACCACCAACAATTCCTTTTGATGTGACTCACCCACCAACTTTCACCTCCAAACCCAGCCAGGCATACATGAGCAAATGACCTCAGCCAAGCAACTATCCTGACAGCCACACAGCTTAAAAAGGAGTTGTTGGATCTTCTCTCCATCCCCCACATCTGCTAACAGGTTTTCTCAAAGATCTTTGAGCTCCCACTAGATCAATTCCTGGATAAACAGAGAATAGTTGAAATAATAAGGTGAGAAAGCCTTAAAATAATTCAATCAAAGGAGTAGAAGGAGGAAAAAGTGAATTTTTTTGGTGACCAGAGACTGGGGAAAGGCCCTGGATGCACCATTTAGTGCCCTCTCTGGAAACCAGGTTTAGGGAAAAGGAAGAGTTCAACAGTGGGTATAACAGAGGGATTGGAAAAGAAATGATACAGAGATTAATTAATCAAATATCCAGGAATATATGAGAAGTGGGGAGGCAGTACCTGCAGTTATGTGTGTTTTGTCTATAGGGAGTTAACAATCTGCCCTTATCCATGACTTAACTCAAGGTGAAACTCCAATTTATGTGGATGAAGTCACACAAATAACTACATCACATAAAGCACCTGAAAACCCTCATATTTCACATCATTTCAGGTCCACCAATAGTTTGAAAGAAAACCTGATTCACTTAAAACATCATGAAAGCTCCAAGTGCCTTACTAAAACTGCAGATAAATCTAACCTGGTTTGAGCTAGTGACATCATTTATCAAGATCTGAGGCTGAAAGTCTATCAAAATTTGAAATATTTCAGTGATGGAGCTGGATGAACATGTTAACCTACAAGGTTGCCACAAAAACTTTCTTAATCAATTATTCTTTATTTTTTCCTGAAAAAAGCCATTAGAAATAATAAATGTTGAGGCTGTTCAATTAGGATCTCAACTGCTGAACCTTCAACTCCAGAAACATGCAGAAAGTTTAAGGACATTTTGGGAATCTGTCCTGGCAGGAAAAGTTGGAAATTAACTTAAAATTAGAAATCCATGCAATTAGGAGCAGAGTTAGAACAAATTATATTCCAATGGAAGTGCCAAGGTCCCTCTGTAAAAAAGAGACTGTAATTCAGAGACTGGGGGGATGCTGCCTGAAATCCACAGGTCTATTCCCATCTCCACTGTGGTCCCTCAGTCCTGCTGCCCATTTCCACTGCTTTCCTACATAAAACCAGGTAACTATTGCAGGTACCAAAGGAGTTGTGACTCTGAGCTGTAATTAATGTTTGTAAAGAGCCCGGAGAGATTACAGGGACCTGAAGAACTCCAAAGCACTGTCATCCTTAAATATCTCCCAGACCTCCTGTCACACTCTAAGCTCTCTCTTTATACCAACACTGAGTTTTCTAGTGCTCCAGTTGACAAAATTACAACTAAAATAATTAAACAACACTAGGGCATCTCTCAAGAAAAAAAGCCCAAACAAACTTATTTCAGCCACTGCTTAAGAATTCACTTAAAAAGCAGGAGACCAAAGTGTTTTCTACAGCTAGGTGGTGAGCCCAAGGCACTGATGCCTGTGCAGGGACAGGCAGGAGCTGGCACAGGAGCAGCCAAAGGAATCCAAGTGGTGATGCCAGTGGCAAGAAGTCAAAAAAAACCTCTTCCTATTCCCTAGCTCGACGTGCTAAGTGGCTCGGGCAAGTCTCTCCATCTCTTTGGCTTTCCTCTTCTGCCTGCCTTATCTATTTAGACTCTGAGCTCCCAGGGACAGGGAATCTTTTCCCAGGGTGTCTAGAGGATGCCAAGCCATTTAGGTATCACTGTCAAAGAAATCCCAGGCTTGGGGAGTCTCTACACAAGTCTAGTCACACTCAGCTCTTGTGAAACCAGCCACAAAGTGCAGTAACTGCTTTTCAGTTGCTTCACTGGTGCTGCTGAGAGCACACTGAAGAGTAGAAAGCCACAGATCAAGAGGTATGTGGCAGACAGAATGAGTGGCAGGATGCAAAGATGAGGCAGTAACCTCTGAGGACTTAGGTTTGGCCCATCAGACACTGCTGAGTGTCTGCATGCCAGAAATAGCAGCAGCCAGGCTCCCTGCTCCCAGTGCCAGGCCATCCTTCTGCATCACTTCACCTTGCAGGGCAGGCTCCACTACACCCTACACTGAAATTTAGTTGTTTTCAGGATGAAAAAAAAAGAGAGAGGAATGTTTTGATGAGATATGAAATGAAGGAAACAGAACAAGCTGAACAGCTTGTTATTTATGATGATATATAGATAGAATATTCTTTAGTTAGGGGGTTTTAAAGTGTAATACTGGCCTCTTCTTGGTATAAATTAGTTTTAGATGATAAATATTGTCAGATTTAACTCTGTAGAGCTAATGAACATGTCAGCATGGAGTGATTCCATAGGAAACATTCCCTCATACACTGTACACTCACTTGCAACTCCAGCAACACACCTGCCTCTGAACAATTCACACATCAGCAGCCCCTCTGCCTCCTCACAATATTCTAAGGAGCAAGGACCTCGATTTTCTAGCCACTGAGTGAAGACAAACAAACACAACAACTCCTCCAAGATACCTCAGGGAGTCTGCAGCAGAACTTCAGGGGCTGCACCAACAGCTTAATAAAAAATAAATTAATGGTAGAGCCTGTGCACAGTCTGCACCCCATTAATAATAAAACAAGACAGGCCCCGTGAGCTAAATACAAACAAGAATCCCTCACAGTGGAGATGATTTTTAAATGACCAAGCTACTCACCTGCTGCCTCAGAAATCCAAACTCCTGTTTCCCAGCAAAAACTCCTGACAGGCAACACCTATTCCCTGGGTGCCTGTGAACACAGAGAACCACGATTCTCACCCTGGGGCTCAGAGGAACCTCTCCCAAAACACCCTGGAGCTGGGATGAGGCAGCAGCAACACTTCACTCTCCCAGTTTGGGCTGCACAGGTGGCCTCACTCTTCCTGCTGCAACAGGAATCCACATGGAACCAACTGCAGCAGCAGGTCCCAAGTCATTATTCCATCAGTTTCCTGCTTAATTGCCATTTTTTAATTACTTGCCTGGTAACAACAAAAAGTCAATCTAGCAACGGAAATCCATTCTTTGAACAACTTCTGGCTTGGCTTCTTTTTTTTTTCTTAAACACTAAGTATTGCTATATAAGCCATTCCTGATTAATATGAGGCCCTCATGGGAAAGCCACTGCTGGTTTGATTTCCTACTGACAATTCAATTCCCTAAAAAATAAGGAGAAAACCAAAAAAAAATCCCTTTATCATTACAAGATGACAGTGGTTTGGTTGGGTTTTTTATTTCCCTTGCTATGTTCTTTTAGGAAGACCTATTAGCACTACATTTGCTCCTCCATGTGGTGGGATTTCTTAAATAAAAATGTATGGTATATACATTTGGACTTGGAACCAGAGCTGCATTAGCCTCTTAACTATCCACATTTTGCTTCAGACTTGGCCAGCCACCTAGAAAACCTGCCAAGACCTTTCTGGCAGCCTTTTCCCAACAGTTCCAGGAAAACATGGAATATTCAAAGAATTTTAGGGCCTCCCAGCTTCGTTTGTCACCACTCTGCTTGCCCACTTAAAACTAAATCACAGGCAAATTGCTCTAATGCCCTATTAAAGATTAAAAAAAAAAAAAAAAAAAAAAGGCCTTTTCCACAGTAGGGTATCTGAGGACAAATCTGTGTTCATATATAATGCAAACTGTGCTGATGTGTAATGCAGTGTGGCACGAGGCAGACCAAGAGCTTCACAGCAAGGAAAGGGAGCTGCTTTACAACCTCTCAACTTCCCCAGTTCCATCCCCCTTTGGAGTTTTTAACCCTCCCTCAGACACCCAGGCAAAGGAGGGATTCATCTCATTTTCGTTTTTGTTTTGTGACCAGTGCCATCAAAATTCCCTGCTCCGTGGGTTTGAAGGCAGTGCTTGAGCTGGAGAAAAAACAAGCTGGAGTCCCACTGCCTGCAGCTTGTTCAGACTTCAAGGTGACTAAATGACATGATTCTACAAGCAGGGTTCACTGGAGGAGCTGGGGAAATGGCAACTGGAAGGATTTTCTTTGCCTGACCTAACCTGGGATCTTAACTCCTTTCAAAGCCACGTCAGGACCAAGGGAAAAATCCTCTTGGCATCTTTGTGAACTAAGCTCTCACTTCCCAAGAGCAAAAACTGGCCCAGCTCCCTTGCACAGCTTTGAAGGTGCAAGAGGAGCACACTTTAAATCATCTGAAGAGGTTTTGATTACACAGAAAAAAAAAAAAAAAAGCCTCCCTGTGGTCCTTGTTAATTCCTGGCCCTAATTTATGGAGCTGACATTTAACCCTTCAGTGGGGATTGAGAGCTCCTCATTCCTGAGGGCTGACAGAACCCACCCCACTGAGCACCTCACAGCCCTGCAACTCAGGATCATTTCTAGGCACCCCTCAGAACTTCTTGGTTTAGTTTGGGGGGCAGGATTGACTGTCACCTTGCAGTCTATTAGTCTAAAAGGTTTGCAATTGGCTACTTGACAAACAAATATACAAAGATATATATATTTTAAATACATATNTCTGGAAAATATCATATATATATTAAAAATATTTTTAAATTCCACCTATAACTGAGGAAGAAAGGGAGACTGCAGCTCTTTCATGCTGATGGGAAGCCTCAGGTAGTCACTTGATTCAATCCAACCACCAAATCAATTCCCCTGTGGAATTTTTATAGCTCTGTGCTTCTAGATTTGGTGACTTCCATCCTAGATCCCCTCCAACATCCATGCCTAGCAGGCTAATTACATCACTACTAACAATGCAAGTAGTAGACAGTGGGTTTATTTTTATTTTTCCAAGACCTACTTTGTTTAACTTCTCATCCTATAACTATTCTCACATACAAATGAATGGAAACACATGACTGAAATATTTCAGGGAGCTCCTAAGTTCTCCTTTCCCATTTCAAAAGCAATTGGATGGGTAATTTCCCAAACCAACTCCAACCACAGGAGCTGTAGCAGGGAGCAATCGTGCCTGGCCTTCCCCCCTGCCCATTTCCTTCCTCTTTTTCCTACTCTTCCTCATTCTTTTTGCTTTGTTTTTGTTTTAAATCCTGTCCTCCTAGTCTAGCCACCTCCTTTATGCAAGGGAATGGAAAGCCAAGGGGAAGCTGGGGCAGCTGGCAGCCTGCAAACACCCCTCCTGCCCCCCACTCTGAGAGGCAGCAACTGCTCTTCCTTGTCAGAAGAGATGAGAGGCCACTTCAAACCCAAGGAAAAACAAACTTTACAATAAAGCCACATCAGTGGCATTAATCCTGGAATGGGTTTTACCTGCTGTAGCCAACAATTCCTTCAATCTCACTTAAGCTAAGGAATACAAAGGGTCTGCATCCACTCTCCAGGGAATTGACCAGCAGTACCAACCTGAGCTGCTGCAAACACCACCAAGAACTGTTCTTCCCACTGGTTTTTCCCAGTCTTGAGTTGCTTGCACTTCATCCCAAGCCCTGAAACATGATGTCTAAACTCAGTTCTAAAGTTATTATCATGAATTACCATAATTCTGTCTATGCTTATTAAAAACATAAGTATCTAATCTGTTCTAGACTTGCAAACTTCCCATTAACTTCTAAAAGCAATTAGGTTCATCTTTTAATTAAATACTGGTGGAAAAGAATTGCTTTTTAAGACATTTTCAATTTGTCACCATTTAATTTCACTGCATGTCTCCTTGTATTCACTTTGGGAAACTATGAGAATTTCTCAGACTCCTCATTCCTTGTTTTTATTATAACATCCATTTGTTTTTTCCTTTCTAATGGGAATGGTGTATCAATTTTAGATATATCCAGATATATATTCCATATATATATATATATAGGGACCATTTCTGTTTGAGCCACTCCTCCTGTCCTCAGACTTTGCAGTACAGCTGCCATGCCACATGCCTTACTGTCTTTGGTCCCCAAAATACAGCAGTGCTCATGCAAATTTCACATCAGGATTGGGCAGGGGTTTATCCTCTCCACATTTCTAATAGGATCAAGCCCTAAAATGTTCATAAAAGCTTCCATTCATGGCTTACATCTGCACTGGATCTAGGAAAAAACAGGCAGTGAGGTCTAGGTGCCTATCAAAAAATCGATGAGGAGCAAACACAAGAAGAAAAAACCAATTAAAAATCAGTCTTTTCCAACCATTTGCCTGAGTGGTTATGGCTTTTTTGGACAGTTGCATGTGTAAAAGTGGCCCATCCACAAAAATACTCTTACCCTACAACTGTTGTGCAGGACATTTACAAATCCCTGTCAATTATACACGACCTGATGCTGCTGTTTCATTAGCACCTTACAAAAAGCCCTTAGGAAGCCCTGTGATCCATGATCCTGTAACAAAGGCATGTTCAGAGAAACCACAGCTTGTCAGCAGACCTTGGCAAAAGGGAAACCAGTAGCAGGGTGACTCACACTGGAAGCAGATTTCTCCTCAGTGACCCAAGAGGGGGATCCCCAAAGTTTGCTTCACGACGCTGTAGGTTGGCTACTGGAATGTGGGAACAGAACAGGAATGTAGATAAAAAACAGGACTCTACACTGGCTAGACACACACTGCCCTTATAAAGGGTCATGAGTGTGGTGAGCTTTTTCCTGGAAAAGGTGGTTTTCCATGGAGAGGTGGCTGGGAGGAGCCAAGGAGCTGCTCCAGCAGCCACCAGTATGACCCTACCTGCTCCTGGTCCCCACAGGTAGGTGACTTCATCCTTAGCAGCAGCTCCCTCCTGCTTTGGAGAAAATAAATGCTTGGAATATTTTTTAGCCAGTGGTATTTCACTTGCACTACACCCTCAGATCACCTAACTGGAGAGGAGGCTGTTGTCTGTGGATGGGAGAGGGAAGCAGGGAGAGGTGGTGGGAAGGAGGAGCGTGTAACACAGAATTTCAATCTCCAGATCTGCCCCAGAAACCTGATTCTTGAACTTATTTAACCAAGAAACAGGGCCATGACATTGCACAAAGAGTCTAATTTCATCCTACTGAATCCATTTTATACTTTGAATATATAAATCTAAATATATGCAACTGCAACTGCCTGGAGCATCAGTGAGGGCAGCTAGAAATTTTGCCTTGTTTAAAAAAGGAAGAAAAAAGGTTGAGTGGGTTTTTTTTCCCCTAGATAAAACATTTTGGATCTTCCTTTGCTGAGGGAAATTTCCAAACATCACATTTCCTTTCTGTTCCAGTTTAGACTGGAAGCTTTTCTTGCAAGGTTAAAACCTGCACAGCACACACATGAGTTTGACTGCAGTTTGATTGGATAGAGAACTCAAAAGCTCACTCTGGAAGCTCATATCAGGCTATGGACAGGGAAAAATGAGAAGAAGAATTAGTCAAGAAGAGATGTGTCCAGATCCCTGCTCTGGCCTCATTTCCAATAGAGGAGTTCCAAATATTGAGCTGGTCCATATGAGCTAATCCTTTTCCTTCCCAATTGCAACTGTGCATTGTAATCAATATCTGCATCTAATTGCAAGGGCATCTGTTTGCCTTATAGGTTATACTTTTTGACTCTTAACACACACAGAAAGATTTTCCTTCTTCAGTAATTCACCATTTCAAAAGGAGAGAGTGGCAGCATTTCTGAGGTCTGGGCTTTGAATCTGTGTCATGAAACTGTCTTTATTTTTAACTGTCTGAGCAGCTTTTCAAGCAGCAGCGTGTTAGAATTCATATTAATTTGTGCAGCACCCTATCATCATCATAATAATTTAGCTCACAAGGTTGCTGTGCTTGGAATTCCAGTTATGACATGAATTCTATACATTTGATAGAGATTTATAAATGGCATCAATAGAACACTTAGGGCCTTATTCATTAAACAATGAGTCATTCTGGCATTCCATTCTATTTCATCCCAGATCTTACCAAACTTTTATGTACAAATTCAACTGTACTTAATGCATCTGATTTAGCAGCAGAAGTCTTGCAGCACAGTTTCAGCTGGGTGTGGAAATGGATTAAAGGCATTGTTTTTTATAAAACCACCCCAAAAATACCCCTCTAATGGTGAAATTTCCTGAGTTTCAACCTCCTTTCCACAGGAGCAACACTGAGGTCCCAGGAACCAGCCCTCTCCTGAGCTCACTGGCACAGGCTGGTCCTCTCCAAGGGGGACTGGGAGGCAGCACAACAGTCATTAGAAGACAATTAGGAGGTCAGGAGCAATCAGGTATCCTCAATTTTATGGCTAAGTGAGCTCCTCCCTCTTCAGGACTGTTGAGCTGCCATCTCTCACAAGCATCATAACCATGTGGGACCACAGAAGCAGAAGAAAATTTGCACTGGTGCCCTAGTGCAAATATTTTTCTTGCTGCCCAGCAAACCAGGGAAAAAAAAAAAAGAATTCAGAATATAAAGGCTTTAGTAGTTACTCTTGAGAGATGATTTCAGTGCTACACTTCAGGAGGCTTAAAGGCTTCCCTTCATATGCATTTTACAACTGTGGAGCAGTGAACTAATGATGGTTGCAGGATCACTACATGAATTTTTCAAACCAATTTCCCTAATGACTTAGAGCTTGCAGATGGACTGGTTATATTTAGTGTGTGTGTTTTGTTGTTTTGCCCTTGTTTTTTTTTTTTAATGAGAATTGAGTTGAAAATAAAAAGATTAAGCTAAAATAAGACCTGTCACTTATCTTTCAGGAATGTCTCTAGCTGTATTACCAACAGTGGCTAGCAGAATGCCTACACAGCAAATTATAGGGCTATTGTTGGGTAAATTCTAGCTTAATCTAGGCAGAGCACATGAAAATAGCAGTGAAGTCATGATGGTATGGGTTTTAGCATGCTCTAGCAACTAGTGTCTTCAGGGACACTGGTTACCAGCCAGTGTGGATCTGTTTGAACTGTTCTCATGACTTCACTCAACTCAGCTCACCCAGATAACTGCCACGTGCTCTCTGTTTTATAGGTGGAACACCTCAGCACATCAGACTTTGTTTTTACCTTCTCTTTGTCCTTTCCATCTTCTTCCTGATTGCTGGGTAGCTGGCTGTGTGATTCCTGTAATTGCTGCAAAGCTTCCTGGAACAGAATGGTCTCAGAAGTCACTGCTCCTCTCTCAAATCTGATTTGGATTAGAAAACAGTCTCAGAAGGAGGCACAGATACAGGGATGGACAGAAGGCAAATGAGCACACTAGCTGGCTTTTGATTGGAAACCATTCCAAGACCTCACCATTCCTCACATGCCTGCAGGATTTTTCATCACGTATATAAGCATCAGTGCCTATTTTTGGTCTTTATCCTTAATAAGTCACAGTAAATTGGGAATCTGTTTCACTACATATTCTTGTGCATTGAGACACTCTACCAAGAACTCACCCTGCCAAGAAAAGCACAACACTATCTGCACCCACTGCCCACGAGGGAGAACAGGGATGGGTGCTTAAGTAGCACCTCATTTCCATCCATTCTCTCACCACAGTGTGTCACTAGATGGTACAGACTTAAAGGGACTAAAATAAGATCAAAGGTTGTTTCATTATCACTGGACAAACAATATTGTGGGAGGTGGATTGTTTCTTTTTTTTTTTCATTTTACATTCCAGTGGAAATGTTCTCTGAAAAAAAACTGACTATTCCCAGGCTTAACTGAATAAAAACTGGGGATGGAACAGTAATGGAAAACAAAGAAAATGAGACACTTCTTGTCCATTCATCAATCAAGCTGAGAGAAACAAAACTGGCAATGGAAGGAACTGTTCAGGATGAGGCACCTTCCCTTTTGCTTTTCATCTGCAGCTCATGAGCTGTTCCTTCACTCATTGCAAAAGGTCCATGATTGTAACACTGCCGTGTTCTCCTGGAAATCTATTTAAATGGCATATGATAGAAGCCATATGATAGAAGCTTAATTACACAGAGGGCATATGGAAGGCATATGACATAAGGACATATGGAAGGCATATGATAGAAGGGCATCCGAGGACATATGATGGGAGTCTAATTAATTGACAATACATTCCTCTCGTCAGGGGGAGAGCTAGGATGCTGTTTTGTTCACAAGAAAAATCTGCACATTGAATTAACTTCATTGTCAACTGCAATGTACCACTGACCATTCTCCTTTCTAATTGTTATTCCCTGTTCTTTGGAGCAAGAAGATAATTCGATTTACATATCACATCATTAATCTCCTTCACATCAAGCTTGGTAGCCATAAATGTGTTAGTATAAACCACCCCTATTTTGAAATCTTATGAAGTCCCTATGCAAAGCAGATCTGAAATGCTAGCACCAAAAAAATAAAAATAAAAACAAGAGAGGCTGTTCTTATTTGGGAGTTATTACCATCCATTCATCCTAGAGAAGCAGCAAACAGGTTAAAAAAAGAATAGCAAAATAATCAACCCTGATGGAGCAGCTCTGGATGTGACTCAATGCACGTTGTGGATTTACAGCTGAAAATTTGCACTTCCATCTGCAAAATGATTTATGGGGGGGAAATAAGGTAGTGCCTAAAATGTGCCAAAAAAATTCCTTTTTTTTTTTTTTTTTTTTCTGGTGTTGTTTAACTACCTGCATGTGTTTAATGCATGTACCTTCATGAAACAGAAGCTGTGTTGTGTCAGCCTGGATACCTGCCTTGTCCTAAGGAGCTGCAGAGTTAGAAACCACTCTGGTGATATCTATAACCTCTTTGAAAAGGAGATGAAATAAAATCCCACTAATCCACTCTTGGAATCACTAATAGGTGAGTACTGGGGAACATTGAGAAACCAGCAGCTTCTCTTTGCATACAGTAAACAAGGACTGGCAGATATTGAAGTTTTTAAGTGCTGTTTTAGCAGAAAACCAACCAAATAAAACCTCTGGATTATTGAAATCCCTCCAAACGTTGTTATCATTTTCACTTTAGATCATCCTGACAAAAGGCACTTTGTGCCTGCCCTTTGCTTTTTATTCCCTTAGAAAGTTTACCCACCAGCAAACAGTGTCTCATTTCTGGGAACTCAGAAACTCTCAGGATTAGTCAGACAGAAGATGGAACAAAGCTCATGTGCTGGGAATGCTTTAGGGTCACCATCCTCATCCAAGCTGCCCAGGGACCCGAGCCCTCAACTGTGCCAGGGTGAAGATCTTCTCTTCACATTTCACCAGAGAAATGCCAGTTTCAGAGGGGTTTTCAGACCTTGAATATTTAGCCAAGTGAACCTGATTTCCACAGCAGCTGGGGATGGCATATGGAATATGGAGTTGTGCCCAGCCTTGCTGGGTGTCCACTCTCCACTCAGCTCCTCCTCTACATCCAGGGTGGCTCCACACACAGCTCCTCAATCCCAGGTGCTGTGAGGGAGAAGCAAAGCACCTCCTGGATGCATCTTTGAACCACCTAATGTAACTGCTGCTAGCCTGAGGGGGGAGTAAAACCACCTGAAGCATCCCTGCTTTAGCTGAGTGTGATCACTAATGGATATTCCCCGAGCTCAGCTCTCCTGAGGACTGTGTAGATTTAGGTACTTTCACAAAACCCCTTCCAGGCTTTATCTGGAAGCATCAGCACCAGCCTCCTATGCTTCCTGAGAGACAAGGAGTGTGCCAGGTCCCACACTGCCACAGGGCACAGCCTCCTTCAACTGGAGTAGAAACTCCCAGGCTGCTGGAGAGGGAAAGCTGCTCACACAGCTCAGCAGCAGCCAGGAGGGTTTTCATGTTACCTTTGATTTCTGATGGCTGACCAGGAAGGCAAGAACACCCATAGGTTGCCATGGTGCCTCTTAGGAATGTGACACATCGTGCTGCTTGAATGTTAATAAAGGAAAACGAGCATTTCTAATCCACTCCATTTGCTAAATACTCCATAACCCAGCACCAAGAGGTTAAAAAAAAACTCAAAATGCTGAGAAAATGAACGTTCCTGAAGTTCTGGAGAGGCAGAAGAAAAGCAAAGGTTTCCCAGCTCATCTTACCTGCTCTTTTTCTGTTCCATGTGTCCAGAGCAAAGAGTGCTGAGGAATTCTGGTCGCTCCTCACGCCGTTCTGTGCAAGACCCAAGGAAAGCTAGGAGGTTGTACAGTTATCTCCCTTGGTGTAATTCTAAACTATACAACCTACTACCTCAACCTGGATGCATGCAGTCAAAAAATGCTGAGAGCTACCCACCACTTCACAGCAGACATAATGTCAGGGTTTCTAGTTCCACACACAAAAAAAACCAAACCAAACCAAACTCCTCAACATCCTCAGTGCACTAATTGAGGAGTGAGAAATGCTTTGCTGGTGAAAAGACACCCCAGTGCAGCTCCACACACTGTGTGTTGGCAGGTAAGACATGGTTTTACTGCTAGATATGAGCATTTTGCACACAAGAAGGAATTTTGTCCCTGGGTATCAAAAATACTTTTCCCTCTCCATAGCAGATGCATCTGCACTGCAGCACAGAACATCATATATATATATGTATATGTATATGTATATGTATATTTATATTTATATTTATATTTATATT
>VYZU01075828.1:28681-43927 GCA_013401355.1 Ceyx cyanopectus | reverse complement strand
TATATTTATAATATTTTTTTATTTATATTTATAATATTTTTGTATTTATATTTATATTTATATTTATCTATTTTTTGTATTTATATTTATATTTATATAATTTTTTTAAGCATTTAAAGAAGGTTTAGGATGAAACTCTCCTAACACATCTTTTGCTTTTTGAACACGTGGAGCACAGATCTTGGCCCCTGAACCTTTCAAGGCTGACTGCAAAAGTGGGATTAGAGAAGACCTGCAAAAAGGCTGGAAAGTTTGAAGTGTTACCCTTGGTTAAGATGAGTGGTGCTAGAAATGCAACACTGAGCCTCTCTCAGCATTCAGAGTAAGATGGTGTTCCCAAGGAACATTTTTAACTCGTATTAGTTGACAGTCAACCAACCAGGATGTTATCTTTGTGACTCATTCCCACTACCCACCAAGGTATTACTTAGAGCAGTGTGCTGCCTATTTATTATGGCTTACAAATAGGGATTAGCATCTGAAAATACACTGCTGCAGATAGTGGAGCTGAATCAGTCCCCAGATCCTGCCTCTCAGGTGAATGCATCATCAGGCACAGCCAGCCTGTGCTGGAAGGGGATTACAAGGGAATCAGACCCTATGGACAAATGCTGAGCTGAGGAGATGTCATCTTGGCTGTTTTCTTAGGAGAAAATAGCATTGCTGGTTATAAAAAAGCCAGTGCCCTACCTTTATATTCAAAGCTTGACAAGAAATAATGGCAGAAGGTGAGGAATAACACCCACTCTTCAGAATTCAGCTTGCAACAGCATTAGAGTATTAGAAAAAAACAAATACAAGAAAGAAAAGCAAACAAAACAAAAAAAACCCAAACAAACAAAACCCACAAAAACCCCAAACCAAAATAAACCAGAACAAACAATAAAACAACAACAACAAAGCAACCAACAAACCCCATCCCACCAGCAGTCTTTCTGCTGGGTTTTAATGTGCATGGTGTTGAGAGTATCAGTGGAATTTCTCCTGACTCCACAGTCAGTAGTTCATTTGGCTCTGATTGGCTGTGTGGAAATACAGTGTATTATTGTATTTAACAGCACCCCAACAGTGAATCACTTTATAGACAGAACAGGGACCCAACCACAAATCTGGATAAGAAAACCACAGCTCTCTGGCCCTGTACCCTGACCAGGAGCTTTGCTGCTGTCTAAAGCATCCTGAATCCATCCCAATTCCTTGATGCAACATCATTTTTGTGCACTGAGCATCTGTCCTCTGACACCCATGGCTCAGATTCTGGAGCCATTTCTACATCATATGGCTACTCTTTTTTTTTTTTCCCTACAACTTATCCTGGCAAGTGTTTTCCTGGATCTCAATCTTGTTACACATGGTTGATATAATTCAAACCATTTTTAAATGATCTGGGTCTGACTAGTTCAGTTACCATCACCACTGCACTAGCAGCAGCACACCCTGCAGAGCAGAGCTGAGCAAAAACCTCTCCAATCATTTGATTTCTAATAAGAAGTGGAGAAAAAAAATGTCTCTTCTCATTTGTATCTCCAAGTCCTTCCATGGATATATTACAATAGAAAAATCCTTCCCAAAAAGCAAACCAAGGTGCCATGGCAGTGTCCAAGCACAAACTGCCAGGGAGAAGTCCCTGGAAATATTCTGCTGCAAGGAAATATTCTCCTCCACTTGTGCTGATGCTTCTCTGCACCAATGTGATCACACTTCACAGGGTGATATAAAGAGACTCCCATGATATTTTCCCAAACACTAAAGCAGTTTCTATCCCAGAGTCTGATACTTAACTCACCCTCAGGTCAATTCTTAGACACCTTCACAGCCTTCTGCACAGATGATCCTGGCAATTTTTCCCCACTTATCAGAGTCTGGCTTCAGAATTACAGGTATTTTGTTCCCACTGCTTTAAACTCAGATGAAGCCTGGCCAGATGAAAGAGTATTTGCATCCCTGAGGAACTGTCATTTCAAGCAGAAAAAGAAATGGTCATGCATCCAGTCATTCCATCTGCTGCTACTGCTGACATGAAGTACTGAGTTTAGAAATGGAGATCAAATATTAAAACAGAAGTCATCTAATTAATTACTTCTGCAGCCTCCCATCTCTCAGTAACTAGCTCTGTCCTACAAACACTTCTGGGAGGAGAGCAGGAGATTCACATCACTAGGGTCTATTCAGACATTTTCTTTTGGGGGCAGAATCTCCATGTTTCTTTTCTGGTGAGTTTTTTGGTCAATTATGTCTTTACTCAATTAGCAACTAATGATATAATGAGGGTAAATGTTCAATTAGGGTATGTATAGACACCATGAAAGTTGCTGTTAAATATTGTAGTATCCATAGCATATGTAGAACCTATAATTTAGAATTATTTTTAATTATTTTCCTTTTCAAGGAACAAGGTAATTAAAAAATGGTGTCTTTTAATTTCATTTAACCCTCTGATTTCTGAAAAGCAGATGTCAATGTGGAAACCACTGCTGTTCAGAGACAACTGGAGAGGAAATACTGCAGGGAGCAGTTCTTCCCAGACAGAACCAGCTCTGAAGTGAACAACAATCCATGCCACTGACCTCTGAAGACAAGGTGCAAGCTTTGATCTGCACTAGGAAGCTCTGCAGCAGCCCTTCATGGACTTCAGGTGAGAGAAGAATTCAGACACCTGCTTCTCCTACACTACACAAATCCAAATTTATATTTAATTTATTTTTTTTATATTATATATATTTCATTATTATATTTAATTACTATTTATATTTATTTATATTTAATTTCTGTGTCTGAATGAGGAGACACTTCAAATCCTGAACTGATTTTTGAGGCTTGAATGATGGGAATATTCCATTCTTTTCAAAATGCTTCAGTGCAAAGCAGCAATTCAGTCATGATCCTCAGAAAAAAACCCAAAGTTTCACATGGAAGNATTTCATTTAACCCTCTGATTTCTGAAAAGCAGATGTCAATGTGGAAACCACTGCTGTTCAGAGACAACTGGAGAGGAAATACTGCAGGGAGCAGTTCTTCCCAGACAGAACCAGCTCTGAAGTGAACAACAATCCATGCCACTGACCTCTGAAGACAAGGTGCAAGCTTTGATCTGCACTAGGAAGCTCTGCAGCAGCCCTTCATGGACTTCAGGTGAGAGAAGAATTCAGAAACCTGCTTCTCCTACACTACACAAATCCAAATTTATATTTAATTTATTTTTTTTATATTATATATATTTCATTATTATATTTAATTACTATTTATATTTATTTATATTTAATTTCTGTGTCTGAATGAGGAGACACTTCAAATCCTGAACTGATTTTTGAGGCTTGAATGATGGGAATATTCCATTCTTTTCAAAATGCTTCAGTGCAAAGCAGCAATTCAGTCATGATCCTCAGAAAAAAACCCAAAGTTTCACATGGAAGAACATTCCCAAGCAGTGCCTCTGAAAATAGTGCCTGATGTATTAATTCCCTGTAGCTACACCACACTTTGTGTACATTTACAGGCCACTCCTGACTTCACAGATAGGAACAAGGCAGCAAGGATCCCAGCAATGGGAATTCAGGACAGATGTGGCCAAGAAGCTGAATTCTGGGTTGCTATTATCAGCAGCAAATCCACCAGCTGAGATTTGGCTCTGACTCTTTATTGCTGTGGATGATGTAGAAGATGGAAGAACCCACCTTCCCTTTCAGATCCCAGGCTGCCTGGTGCAGGGCTAAGCCAAGGAGGGGGTGGAAAGCCAAAAAATACTCAAGAAGCAAACATAGTTCCTGAAGTCATTGAGAAAAAAAAATAAATACAAAAACCCACAAATGATATTGTTCCAGTTTGAGGTCTGAAATCTTGTTTGCTAAATTTCAGCCTGGAGTGATCTTTTTTACAGCTGATTTTCATAAACCTCAGATAGAAGAACTGATTCCTACAGGTCACCTCAGCTTTACTTGAAATTCTGTTAGGTCTTGGTTGTGATGAAGAACCTCTTGAGGTTCTACATCAAAGAACTTACTTCATTCAAAGGCTTATTCTGGTTCAGAGATGTCTCCTAGAAGACTGGCAGACAGGCTGAGCAGGGATGGAACTTCAAGAGTTTGGACAAGAAGTCTCCTCTGGGCTCAGCTGAAATCCAGAGCAAGTAAATATTTTGCAAGCCATCCAAGATTCTTCAACACGTTACAAAAATGGGGTTTGCCTCAACTTTCAGCCAGAGTTACAGCAATCCAAAGATTTACTCAATATTCCATTTCAGATCCTGGTGGTTTTTAGGGGAAGGGTAGCCACCCTCTCACTCCTGAGCCAGGCAGAGCTTTTTATCAGCACAGCATCAGCTCTGGGTTAGATGCCCCATGACAGAGCTGCTCTGGGTCTAGGTGTGGAGCAGGGCTGCTGCTGGGGAAGCCAGCAAGGGCTGCTTGGGTGACTCTAAATGACCCCAAACCCCAAGGTTTTTTGCTTACCCTGTGGTTGAGCCCCCTCTGCTCAGTGAGCAGGTTCAAGATGCTGCACAGAGCAGCAAGGAGCCAAAGCCAAAGCTGGTTTTCACAGAAGAGCACAAGAACTCCCAGGGGGTTGCCAGGGTGCCATGCCAAACCTTGGTGCTGCTTCCAAGGTGGTCTGGTGGGGCTGTATTTCATCATGACACTGCATAGCTGCAGCCAGCAGCTCTGCAGTCCAGCTGGAGCACATCCCCTCTCCTCCTGCAGATTGCTGGGGCTAGCAGTACTTATGGAATGCTCTTCACTTGTGGAGACTTCCTGGCTCAAGAGCAGGTGTCTTAGTCTTGGATTCCTTCCCTAAGAACATCCTCTCTTTTTTTCTCCCTTGATTAAAAGCAACTAAACAGGAAAAATCATCATCATAAAAAAAAAATAAAAAAAAATCAGATTGCTGAGATAGTTATTTATCTGCCTTTTAAGAGTTTAACCAGATTTGATTATCTGAATAAAGAGTATTTGGATATGGTTCAAATTCCAGGGTACACAATTCCATTCTGCTTATCAGGAATCCCATTTGCCACTGCATATGGTAATTCTAATTACCCAAATGCTATTGTGCTCTGCACCAGAAGAGACTGGGAGAAGGGAGAGCACCCAAATGTCATGATTTTCAGCCCCCAGTGCATTTGCTTGTGGGGGATCTTACAGGTGCCTGCAGTGAAAAAGTGGCAGGAAAAAAGCAATGGCCTTTTGGAGTGGGAAAGGTGTGATTTCCATCTTCTGAACTGAAAACAAAAGGAGGGGTTTGCTTGGGAAAAGCTGTTTAATGCTTCAGGGAGCTGCTTCTGGCTGAAAAGTGCAACTGGCCAAATGAAAGGCAATGCCAGCAAAGCCAGATGCAGACAGAGTAGCTCTGCAGGAGGCACCTTCCTCCTCCTGGGAGCCACTAAAGCAATGACTCTGCTCAGTGCTAGGGAAAGAAACTGCCTTAATTAAGGTAGCATTTTTTGGAGAGAATATTGGGGTTTTTTATCATGTCCCTGAGGTTTTCCTGCTACTTGCTACGTGCAGGTGCTCTGGTTAGTTTCCAGCTGGAGTAGCTGCTTTCTAAACCTTTCAGCTCCCCCCCCAAACATCCAACTGGGTGAGGTATTCAGTGCCTCCTGCCCTCTGCAGTGCTGTCTGTGCCCTGCTACGTGGTCACTGACAGGGAGAGATGAAGAAAGGGTGAACTCTGGATGGCACTTGGATCAAAGCTGCTGCATGAATGTAAGCTCCTTAGCAAGAAAAGGAGGAAAAAGATTCATCAGAGATTTACAGGCAGAAGCTCCACAGGCCCCAGTTAATTTTTCCCATCCTAAAGGGAAGATGCATTTCAAGCTTCTTCACTTTTATCAGGTGCCAGTTTCCCCCTAAAAGTTCAAATGCAACCAAAAGGAACACAGATGAACAGGAGACAGTGAACTGCATCTCCTCCTCAGCATTCAAGAGGCTTCCTTGGGTTGTTTTCACCCTGCCCCCCCTAAAGCAGAGGCCACAGCATCACCCAGGGGTGCCCACACCATGGCACAGCTACCCCTTCTTCTCTGCCAAGGAGCAGAAAACCAGAAGGAACCAGAAAACAAGCTCAGCCTCAGAATATCATGCTCTCCTCACACCAGCAGGGGGGATGGGGTTTAGCCCCATTTCCCTTCTGAAGTTTGCTTTCTAAGCATCCAGCCCTGTTTAGATCAAATCTCTCACCATAAGTTAAATTAAAAGTTGGATTTGGGCTTGATTAACAGGTCCCAACACAGTCAGTGAGAAGCTCTAAAATATTCTACAAAAAAAAAAAAAAAGAAAAAAAATCTGTTGCTTCTTTCCTCCTCCTCTTTGATTCAAATATTGACTTTCTAAAGCATAAATATGCTTTCCAACTCAGCTGTGCTATCTCATTTTGTGACACATCTGCCCCAATTCCCCTGCCATGGGCTTTTGGCACTCTGCAAGCAATGCCACCTCAAGTGCCAGCCTCTAGAAACACCCGTGACAAATCCCAGGCTTTTCTCAGCATCTTCTGCCAGAAGCTTGATGTCTCCAAATGCTTTTACAGGGCAGAGACTACCATGCAGAAATACTCTGTTGGGAACTGGGATTGACCAGCCTGTTTCTCTTTGGAGGTGAAACTAAATGAGCCAATATTTCCTTTATAGCCATTGAAATCCAAGGCACTGAATATTCACAGCATTAAAATAACCCAACAAAACCCCACAGAATATTAACAGCCCCTCTGAGAAAAACAGTTTTTACTGCCACAACCAGGTTCAGTCTGATCCTGCCACTCTCACAGCCCACAGAGATACCCTGTGCATCCCACTATGGAGGAAACACCCCCCATTCCAGTGGATTCCCAAACCAGCAGCACATCCCAGGAATTTGAGGTTCATATGCTGGGTAATACTGTGGCAAAGGGAGCACACACCTGAAAATCAGCCACGTTGCACCACAGACACAGCCTAGCAGCAAAAGTTCTTCCAGAAACCACGTGCCTACTGCTGTGCAGCTTTGGTAGCTTCATTTTTCCCTGTGGAGGGGGGAATATCAACCACCAGATCCTGCACCCAGATCCACGGGCACAGGGAGTGCCAAGCTGTGTGTTTTCTACCAGCTAGTTGCAATTCATGGGGAGAAAGAAGAGTAGTTAGACTAAAATTTGATTAGCAGAAGCCTTCTTTGACAACATTTTATGCTTCTCTAGTAAATACAGAGAAAAACCCTGGAAATTCAGCAAGGGAGAAATAAAAAAATACCTTTTTTTTTTTTGGACAGCAGCAGTGTGAGTCGAAGCAGCCAAGTTCAAAACCAGAGAACTTGAAAAGTGGAAATGCAGAGCAAATCTTGGGTAGAATTAACACTGAAAACTGCTGGAAAGAAAGAGTCAGACTTTATTTTGAGTTTACAGCCTAATTATTTTCATATAGAATCTGTTTTTGGAGTGTAAAAAAAATAGATATATAAAATGACTTCTTCCAAAGTCATGGCTCCACTTTCACAACTTCTGCTGCCTGCTGGTGTGGTGGGGTTTTTCCAGCTCTACCAATTCTTTGGAGTTTACAGCATGATTAATTTCCCTTCAAAAACAGTTATTTTTAAAGGCACAAATACCATCAGCTTGGAAGGAAGGGGATTCTACAATAAAGAGAATAAAAAGAGAGGAGTTGGAAGGCCAATCCCCTCCTCTGCTCCAGGGTACCCAGGGATTCCAAGTTGATTTGATCTCCAAGTGAAAAGAAGCTCCTGTTTTCTCTCACAAATTGCACAGAAAGAATGGCTCCACTTTCCAGGACAAATGAAAACTATTTCACCTGCTTCCCAGCAGCCTCAGCATTAAACCACCTAAGAACTCTCCCCACCACGTCTGTGCCCAACGTGGCTGAGATTTCATTTCTCCAGCCTGCTGGCAGATAATTCCCCTGCCCCATTTCACTCCAGCACCAGGTTTGCTGCTTTGCTGGAGTGTATTTTGAAACTAAGCAAAGCTGAAAACTGATCTGATAATTGCAGGACTAGATTTGCAGATCTAAATTTATAGAGCTCGAAAAAAAATAAATAAATAAAATTAAAAAGAAAGAAAAAGGAGGAGGGAAGGAGGAGTTAGATGCAAGGTACAAACAGCAAAATGAACATGTATTTTTTTTTTCAGTTTAAATGCAGAAACACAAGGCTCTGTGCACTTGCCAGACAGACACATACCTATAGATACAAGCTTGTGTGGAATATGACCACAAGTTCGGATCTACGGGTTTGTGGCAACAGGCAGGAATCTCTTCTGTCATTTGCTAGGTTTGGGGTTTGTATTTCAAGAGGAAATACATTTCTGCAAAGGAAATTTCAGAGCTGTTAGTAAGCAGCAGCCTTCATTCTCCTCAGCACCTTAGAACCCTTCCCTTTGGGGGGACACTTAGGGAGTTTTCTATAGCTCTGTTGCTACAGTTCCCTTCACTCCCATGCAACCCTTTGGAAAAAAAATAGAATTAAAAACCAGCAAAATGAAATCAAATTGAAAATAAAATAAAGCACAACCGTGTTTCTTTCTCCTAAGGACAGAATTGCTGATGGTTTCACAATATTTAGAGTTAACAGGCAACACTGGAGGTGCATCACTAACATATAGAGTAGCAAAATCAAACAGCCAAATTTCTTTAAGTGGAGTTGCAATGCACACCCCTAACCCCCCCAAAAAAACCCTGTGCTGTTTCCATTCTGGCAGCCTGGTGAAAACAGACAGAAGAAACAACTGCACAAGGGTTGTTTTAACTTCCAGAGAAGTCATTACTGGTCTGGGGATCTATTTAATAAAATGCTCTTTTTTTTTCAAGAAATAAAATATTCCTTTTACTCTGTTGAACAATTTAAACACTTCCCCTAACTCCAGCTCTCTGCTGTCTCACTGCATTTCTTTCTAAAATGACAAATAGAAAACTCCTTTAAGATTTTTCTAACAAGTCTTGAAAAAAAAAAAAACAAACAGTTTTGTGAAGCAAAGTTTTACCACTGCAAGCAAGAAACATTCCCTCCTTCCCCCAAAGTTTCCAAGTTGTTGGTTTTTTTCCTACATAACTAACATTTCCCATTAATGGCATTTTATTGGGTGGGTAAGTGGTGGAGAATGAGGCTGAAAAGCAATCTGGCTGCAGAACGGGGGAACAAAATGAGATTAATTGTTGCTCAAACTGTCACAAACTTTTCACTTTCTACCTCTTCTCTTCAGAAGATCAACTGTTTTAGTGCAAGGTCATATTGCCCTCTATAAAATGAAACAGTTAACACTTGGAAAGTAAAATTTTTTCTATCTGGATGCTGTTAGAAAGTTCCCCCGTTTCTTGACTTAAAATAAATCACCTTTTCCAGCCTGGTAAGCATGCAATTAAAAAAAAAAAAAACAAAACAACAAAACACAATTTTCCTTGATTGGAATTATTTCTTGGGCTGGGTCACAAGAAACTCCTGTTCCATCCAGCAAGAGAGATGTTAAACTGTTGCCACCTATCCAAAGGTTATCCCAACTGATCCCCTAAGTTCAGATCTTAGCCTCCGATACCTACCTTCAAGTGTCCAGCTTTTTCCAGAGTTTTCAGCCCTTGGAATTCACCCCAAGAAGAGGAGCTGCAGGGGTTGAGCATCTCTGAAAATCTGGGAAGCCTCACTGGAATTTAGGAGCCCCCAGCACAGGGAGAGCTCCAGCCCTGCAGAGGGTCAGAACAGAGGCACATCCTGCACAGCCACACGTATTGTGCACTGCTTTGGAACCCAACTGCAAACGGAATAGAACAGATGTTACCCTACCAAAAATAACCCCAGCCCTCCAACTACAAAGCTCATTTATTTCAGGGAACCTAAGGAGGAAAATTCAAACTGTCTTTTGACCCTCCTACCAAGGCCTAAGAGGCAGGATATTTGGATTTGGGAACGTTGCTGCTGCATGTACCAGGATTTCTTACAACGGGAAGGATTTTTTTTTCCATCAGGTTTTTTGCACGTCACTCTCATGCTGGAATGCAACAGTGCCTGAGTTTTCTTTATTATATTCATTTGGACCAAAATATGCTTTAATTAATGGATGTATATGAAGGTAAGCTCATTTGAATACTCCAATTTTTCCATGGGAGACAGGAAAAAAGTCATCACCTCACTGAAGACACGTCCTGTGTGCAGGTTATATTTTTACTAGTTTTTCCTACTTTTAAAACTGCTTTTTTTTTTTTTTTCTCTCCTGGAATAGCTCACACTCTCATTTTCTCAACGCTGGGATACTTCAACTCCTTGAAGGAAACCAAGATAAAACATTAGGGCTGCCTGTACATACCTCCTGGTGGTATAGGACACGTGTCCTCCATTCTGACTGGGAGTTGCAGGCACCCAACACACTTCAGGGACTGCTTTTGGTCACTGAATGATGGCAGCCAGAACTGAACCAGCTCTTCCATGAGCTGCAAAGGCAAGAAAAGCCACCCTTGATGTAGTTGCCTAAAGGAGGGTTGATCTGCAGCAGCCCTGCCCAACCATCTCCTTCTCCCTTGCCACCTGATTGGCTTGCACAGCACAAAAGGGAAGAAGGAGCACCAGGCTCCATCACTTCTCCCGTTCAAAAAGGAGGGGAAAAGGAGAAAGAAGCAGCAGCAGCAATCTCTAGATAAGCACCTCTGGCTGCCAAATAAATCACTCCAAAGCAGGTCCCCAAAATAAATCTGCTGGAGCAGTCCTCCATGGCTGGGAGCCCCAGGGGATGGCAGCTCGGTGGCACCTGTATGCTGTAAATTACAAGTAGCTGGGATCCAACCCTACTCCTTTTCAGGACATTTTGGGTGGGCATTTTTTGAGACAATGAGCTGATAAAGGCAGCAGCAACTGGACAGCAATCTGTTTTTTGAAAGTCATGGATTTGCCATTTTTCTTGGTTTTTTGTTGTTGTTGTTTTAACGAGCGCTGCTTTAAAAAAAAAAAAAAGATAAATTTCACTTCTAGCAAATCTACTGGGGGAGGCTGAACGAGAGCCATTAATTACACAAGATCTGCATTGGGAAGCATTTCCCTGCATTGATTAATCATACAGCTATTATACCTCCTGAAAACCTGATGAACATACAACACAGTGGCAGCAAATCCATGAGAAGCAAACAAATCGATCATCCCCACGCTGTATTTGTCCAGAGGGCTAAGATTAGAAGTTTCAACTTGCACATTAAGGACCAGATTTAGATTATTTTAGTTTTTACTAAGGATATTTTGCTTCAATATTCATTTCATAAGGTGTCAGTGATCACGGGATCGAGGAGGCTTTGGCACTGGAAGCTGGGATGGCCAAAATAAAATACTTTTATTAGTATTAACCCAGCATAATACTGGTATTTTATAGATTTCTAGCCAAAGGAATCTAGAAGGAAACGTGTAGAAATCAAGTCTCTAAAGACACAACACGGGTTTTGGTCTGTGGGTGGTTATTTCTTGCAAACCACAAAGCAGAAATGCCCTGTCCAGGAAAATCGATCATTATGGAATGCATTGTGTGCCCGAGTCAAAAGCTGTTTGCAGCCATTTCATCCTTCTGCCACGAAAATCAGACAAATCAGAAACATGACTGCTAAATAATTCCCATTCTTTTGGGGTTTTCCTCCACCCCTTCCCCCCAGTTTCGACCCAAATCTACAGGCCTGTGCGTATATAAATATATATATATATATTCATGCACAAACACTATCCTAGTTTTCAATATCTGTATCAAAAGATTTCTGTATTTCAAGGAATTAGCAGAAATTTTAAGGAAAAGGAAGATATTGCCTAGAAAACACACGAGAAACCAAATTACCTGAGCAGCAGCATTTTACACGCTCCCTTATTGAATGGGTGCTGCCATATTGCTAGGCCCAACTCTTCAAGGAACATCCTCTGGAAGACAAAATAATCATGGATATTTTCATGGAGTATATTCACAACATGATCCATCCAGAAGCACGAGGAACAGAGAAAAATCCCAAGAGAGAAACCCCCCCCCCCCCACCCCCCCCCCACCCCACGCCGCTATCCCGATATCTTTATTTTTGGGGGATTCTGGCAGATTTTTTTCCACGTTACACCTTGGCTCGACCCCCCTCTCACCCCCACGAGGAGTTAAATCCATGGCAGGCAAACATCCCAACCGCCGAGGAAGGGTTTTCCAGCGGGACTTTGCCAACCCCATCCCCACAAAAGGCAGTGGGAGCAAAGCAAAAGCGACGTGGAGGTGGCGGCGAACGCGATCCCTCGGCTCCTGAAACCCGTTCCCTCATCCAATTCGAGTTGGAGCAAACTGAAGGAAAAAAAAAAAAAAAAGGGGGGGATTTTTACCTGCTTTTGGGGAAGGTTCACCAAAAANAAAAGCTGTTTGCAGCCATTTCATCCTTCTGCCACGAAAATCAGACAAATCAGAAACATGACTGCTAAATAATTCCCATTCTTTTGGGGTTTTCCTCCACCCCTTCCCCCCAGTTTCGACCCAAATCTACAGGCCTGTGCGTATATAAATATATATATATATATTCATGCACAAACACTATCCTAGTTTTCAATATCTGTATCAAAAGATTTCTGTATTTCAAGGAATTAGCAGAAATTTTAAGGAAAAGGAAGATATTGCCTAGAAAACACACGAGAAACCAAATTACCTGAGCAGCAGCATTTTACACGCTCCCTTATTGAATGGGTGCTGCCATATTGCTAGGCCCAACTCTTCAAGGAACATCCTCTGGAAGACAAAATAATCATGGATATTTTCATGGAGTATATTCACAACATGATCCATCCAGAAGCACGAGGAACAGAGAAAAATCCCAAGAGAGAAACCCCCCCCCCCCCACCCCCCCCCCACCCCACGCCGCTATCCCGATATCTTTATTTTTGGGGGATTCTGGCAGATTTTTTTCCACGTTACACCTTGGCTCGACCCCCCTCTCACCCCCACGAGGAGTTAAATCCATGGCAGGCAAACATCCCAACCGCCGAGGAAGGGTTTTCCAGCGGGACTTTGCCAACCCCATCCCCACAAAAGGCAGTGGGAGCAAAGCAAAAGCGACGTGGAGGTGGCGGCGAACGCGATCCCTCGGCTCCTGAAACCCGTTCCCTCATCCAATTCGAGTTGGAGCAAACTGAAGGAAAAAAAAAAAAAAAAGAGGGGGATCTTTACCTGCTTTTGGAGAAGGTTCACCAAGCAAGCATTTTGAAAGCTTTTTTTTTTTTTTTTTTTTGGTTCTTTGAACACTGATAGCAGGAATAATGATTTTTTCCCTGCGCCGAAGAGATTGTTAACGGGAGAGGAGCCCTGGCTGGTGGTGGCTCCGTGGATTCTATTCTTTTTGCACCACAGCAGGATTCTTGGCTGCCACTCCAAGCTGCTTTCACTTGCCAAGTTTTAAGATGCCGGGTTTGCCTTTCATTTTATTGTTCCTTTCGTAACGTTCCGGACCGACTTAAAAAAAAAAAAAAACACACACAACACACACACACAAAAAAAAACCCTCAAAAAACCCCCCCCATGCACAGCTGCTGTTGGGGAGGGAGGGGGGGAATAATTTGAATTTTGAATGGAGATGAGGAAGGAGACAGAGCTGTGATGTAACCACAACGACACCCACAGAAAGAGTTCCANACCGCCAAGAGAAGTAGGTGGAGGGGGGGGGGGGGGGGGGGGGGGAACGGACTCGTGCTCAGATCCCTGCTCAGATCCCTGCTCAGATCCCTGCAGGGTTCCCACACCACGTTTGGGATCTGGTGTAAGGGAAGGGGGATCCTAAAACCCTCCAGAGCAGCTGTTAGAGGTGGAGGTTGGTACTTCTCCCCCCACCACCCCACAACCCCCCCACCCTATCCATCTCTGTTTGAAATCCACTTTCTGCAGCTTAAGACTCTTCTGGCTCATGGAGGATCTCTGCCAGGGGTTGTGGGGAGCAGCCTGAGAAAAGGATTTTCCCCACACACACCCCCACATGGACTCCCAGCCCACTCCTTGTCTCCAGGAGCTCACCCATGGCCACCCAGCCTGGCCTTCCTCCCAGTGCCACGGGGAAGAGACTCAGCATCTCGGCGCAAAAGCTCCCATCAAAAGTCTGTGAGTTCTTTCCTCCAAACATTCATTTTTTTGCAAGCCACTCGCTTTAATTTTAATTTATTTTTTTTTAATAAAGAGATTGTGTAAAAGGAAGGCGGGAAGAGATATTTAAAATTTTCTTTTTAAATCCCCAACTTCCACGCACAGGAATGATTTCTCTGTGACTTGCAGCAGAGCTGGCACTGAGGATGAAAAGCATTTCCAGCAATAAACAGCAACAAAAAGTTGCTTGTGATCCTTACGTGACCAAGTCCAGCATGACACTGCTCCTTCCCTCAGCTCCAGATGTTGGAGGGGACAGATCTGTGATGAGAAAACTCCCCCTCAGCCACAGACCCAGGCTGGCTGGAGAGGGAGGATTGGGGTGGGTTGGGTTGGTTTTTTTTGCAGCACATAGGTGACTGTTTCCCCAGCCTGCGAGGCAGCAAATGGAAGCTGTTTCAAACATGCAATAACCCAGGGTGAAAACAGCTCTGCCACCAGCTGTTCCATGTGCAGAGGTTTCCAGCAGAACTAGCAGGAGGTGAAAACACCCCCGGATTTCATATTTCCAAAGGAAAAAGGGGGGGAAAAAAAAAGAAAGAGACAGACTACAGACAACTCCAAGTTCCTATGAAAACCACCAGCCTTCCACAAAAGCAGGGGAATTAATAAGGGGGAAAGCAAAACAGGAGCTTTGTTCTAAAGTGGAAGCAGAAGATGTGAAATTTCCAAATCAGATGGCTGGGGCTGTGATTTCTTTCATTTAAATGAATTGATCTGTTGCTAAACTGCTGCTCTGGTGCCAAGAAACTTTTAACTCCTTCGGCTCAAAGCTCCCCGTGCTCTTTTCTCTCTCCCCAACAAGTACGTTGTGATGGAACCAGGAAGCAGAATGGGAAATAAAAAGGAAAAAAAACCACCCTAAGAGCATCAAAAGAAGAGGGGGTGAAACCCAGGAGACCCCAGAATGTCTTGAGTATTTCCAGCAGAATCCCGTGTCCTACCCATGTGCACCTATGTGCAAAGGGAAAAAAAAAAGGGAATAAAAAAGCCAACTGAGAAGGTGAAAAGAAAGCTGAAAGATCTGGGGTAATGGAGATGAGAGTGCTTTGCCATTTTGGTTGGGATTTGTTTTGCGCGAATAACAGAAGTAAAATAAAATTAAAAAAAAAATAAAATAAATTATAAAATAAGAAAATAAATAAAATAAGAAAATAA
>VYZU01075828.1:0-28189 GCA_013401355.1 Ceyx cyanopectus | reverse complement strand
AGATCAAGCCTTCAACATTTTTTTGGTTTAGTTTCTTTTTTTATTTATTCTTTTCTTTTCCCTCACCCCCTCCCCTTGGTAAACTTGAAAAATATATAGAGAGAGAAGTCAAAGAAAAAGTAAAAGCACCCAGCAAGATCCTGAAAGCAACTGGAGTGAGGCAGCAACTGTGTTCCCTGGAGTTATCTCAAGTCCCTCCTGCTCTCCCCACCATCACCTCCTCCCCTGCTCTGCTCTCCCCTCTCCTGCCCCGTGCTAGTCATAAAGTATCCCAGAAAATGGGAGGAAAAAAGAAAAAAAAAAGAATATTCCAACATACCTTGATCACTAAAAGGCCACTCCCTTCTACGGGGAGGGAGGGGGGTTCTTCAGGAGGCAAGGAAAAATGGGAATAGGGAGGGGAATGATGGGATGGGATGGTTCAGGGGGATAGTCTGGCAGTCCCCTCAGCCTCTTGGTTGGGTTTTTTTTATTCCTCTTTCCCTGCGTTTTACAGAGTGTTGGAAAAGGGTTGGAAATCAATAAGTACGCAGAGGGGAAAATAATAAAAATAACAATAATAATAATAAAAATAATAATAAAAAAAACCAACAATAATCCTACGAAAAGAAATAAAAAACTCAGCCCAGCTCCAAATACAATTCAAATGAGTAACAATGTCAGGCTGCTGCCAATCCTGTGGCAAAGCAGGGGAAAGCACAAGAATTCCACATGCTGAGATGGGAACAACTGGAAAGGAACCAACTCTCTGGAAGTCACAATGAAAACTCGCACGATGCCCCCACACCCCCCCCTCTTTGGAGTCTCCCTCCAGGAGTGTAGNGGAAGGGACTGAATGCAGAGGGGGGGGGGAAAAAAAGAATAAATGATAATAAAACCAAGGCAGTAATTTCACAAAAGGAAAAGCACCAAGACTGTCAAGCTATTGAAAAAGTCAGGGATGGTTTTTATTCACTGCTGGTTCGGGACGAGGCTCCCGCGCGCGCTGGTGCCGACGGAAAGGGGGGAGAAAAAGGAAATAAAATAATAAAAAAAAAATGAAAATAAAACGTAGTAACTCCAAAATTAATAATAATAATTAAAAAAAACCCAGACAAGTTGCTAAGGAGACTTGTGTAAACTCAGCATCCAGGCACATTTCTGGCCTTTCCCCCCTCGATTCCATCTCGTATTCCGATCACGCACCACTGCGGCACCGTTGCACCAATGCACTGCATTAATCTTGGCCTTAAACGGGCTGACTGGCAAAGCAAACTGTGTGGATAGATCATCTTTCCAACTTAACAAGTTAAAGGGAGAGAGGGTGGTGGTGGGTGGGGAGGGCTGAGGTTGGAAAAGTGGGGGGGAGGGGGGTAGAAGGGGGGGGGGGGGGGGGGGGGGGGTTGGGGGAGGCGGGAACCTTGGTGCTGAATATCAAATCTAGGAGCTGAGCTTAGTAAGGGAATTTTAAAGAGGAAGTGTTATCCAGGCATTGAGAGAAAGCTGCAAACCTCCCCGAGCTTTCTTGCCTCTCCCTCTCTCTCTCTCCCACTTCCAAAATCCCTCATCCATCCCCTGGCAGATGCCTGAAGCCCTGCCAGCTCTAACAATGTTGGACCCACTGGCTGCCCAGCCCGTTCTCCCAGCACAGATACACATATTCTACAAACTTTGCTTTATTTTAGCCTGCTTTTTTTTTCCTTTTCCCCAGTCCCTGGTGTGCATACTCCCAGACTATACATTCAGGGAGAGTATTTGCACCTTCTACTTTTAGGGATGATTAAATTAAAGCCTGAAGGAGGAGGGTGACTGTCACCACCCAGCACAAGCCATTCCTCAGTGACTGACACTGCACCAGCCCCGGGTAAAATTAAACTTGGGTTGGGTTTTTTTTCTCTTCCTTGCCATTTGGGTGCAGGAAATAAAATTCTTTTAGCCCTCTTCCCATCTCTCAAATCTTCTCCTGCTGACAGGCAGCTCAGTATGATCATTTGACACCTGCTTTTTGCTTGGTTTGGACGCTGCTTTTCACAGGACAAGGGTTTCAATCCCCACATGAGGAATCCAAGTCATCTACAAATTCAACAGCAGCACATAAAGGAAAAGCCAATTTCACGGGCTGTGCCTTGGAGCTAGTCCTAGAGCATCACCCTGCTTTCAGGGCTGTTACTGAAAGCAAAAGATTCCTGAAGAGGATCCCAAAGTGCCCTAATGAGCATCATCTTCACTTTCTACTCGGGCCAGCAAAAACACAGAAATGAGCCCATTTTCTCCATGCCAGAGCTAGGAGTGGTCCCCACCACGGCTGGTGTCACACCACAATCCCACCCCAACCAGGAGAAGCATCATCAGAAGTTGGGCATCTCCAGCCAAAGGCTCACTCCCTGCCCCAGGGTGTCCACACGAGGAGCTGGGACCCTACCCCAGGGCTGAGGGTGCTGAACAGCCCCACGGGCTTTGTTTCAGATCCCAAAGGGAAACTGTGACTAATGCTCTTGACATTTCAACATTATTGTCCTTTAGGAGGGACAATATGGAGATCTGAAAGGAAAAAATAAGTAGAGCTGGACTCTGAGCATCATGCAGAGCAAGGAGAGGCCAGTCATCAAGAACCAGCATCTTCCACTTAATCAACAACAGTCTCCCTCATCAGATGGTGATCACAGCACCCAGTGGGGACAACTCTGGCTCCAAAGGGGTGTTGCTAACAGAGGAGAGTGTTAGGAAGTTGTTATCACTGGATTTAGGCTCTAAACAAGTGAAGCTGGCACCACACAAGATGAAATAGGTGTTTTTAAAATGCCTCCCATTGTGCTCAGGTGGCTACAGAGCCATCCTGGACATTGCTCCCTGAAATTCAGAGTATTGCTTCCACTTATCTTTGCTCATTCTTTTTCCATAGATAAGACTGGAAAGGGAACATCAGACTCACCTGATTGCTTATCTTTGGGAAGAACCACCTGAAAGAAAAACAATGAACAGGTTAGAATGACTCATTTAAGACAAAGGTTTAGGTTTTACACTAGCAGCTAAGGAAAAAGTAGGAATCATCATTAAAATATTACTTCTCACATCCTAGTGTTTTTCCAAGTGAAACAAAATCACACAGAAGAAACATTTCCCTTTCCCAAGCCTCCTTTGTTACAGGCAGATGCTCAAGCACCTGAGTGTTCAGGTGTTGTTCCTTCAGAAGGAGGTGGTCACTTCTACAGCAGAGCCAGGAGATGAGACTGTGCCACAGCTTCTCCTAAGTGTCACTAAAAATCAGTCATTTTGAGTTAAAAGCAGCAGAGGAGATGGTTTGGACCCAACCAGACACTGGATGAGGAGCTGCTCACACACCTCTTTCCCCAGGTTGAGCTTGCTGCAGATGCTCAGACCTTCAGCCAGGGTTCAGACCAGTATCCAGCCACCACATAAACCTCCAGGCCCAGTAAGGGTAGTTGCAAGGTACCAAAAGAGACAGAAAACCGTTTGAGTTTGACTAAGTGGGGCTACATTTTTGTTTTGGTTGCAAATTGGATGGCACTATTTTTATCCCCGAGTCCCCCAAAGCATCTGTTTCTCTCTAGCTATTTCAGATTTCCTTTTATAAGACCTAGTTAGAGGTGTATCTTTATTTTTAAACCTTACTCTTTGCAGGCACACTTAGATTTTCCCATCATTATCTGTGTATTTGGGGTCATTTGAAGCTGAGGAGATCAAATCCTTGCAAGAGGGGGCATGAGAGTTGCTTCCCCTCAAGCAAATTTTTTGGGATAACACCTAGCATTTGGTACAAGTGCATCCCTAGGAAAGGAAAAGCAATCCTTTCACAGGTCATGCCACCTAGAGAAAGACACTGGAGTCACCCAAAGAGTAAATCAGGCAAAACACACCCTCCTGTTACTCCACAGCCTCACAACATCAGGTTCTGAGGCAGTGGGAAGCTACCAGGCCACGAGCAAAGCAGCAAGAGCCCAAAAACCTCAACCTGTGAGAGAAGGGCACGTGCAGGAGTGACTTCTGAAACTGCATCTCAAAGGGAACTCTCAGATGTGTCACAAGACAAGCAGGATTTCAGTTCCTGACAAGCAACTGCCCTCAGCTGACCTCCCTGGGTTGGATTTGATGCTGTACTTGGAGCCAGAGCTGCTCTGCTGTCCAGTGGATGAAGCACTCAACACTCAGATGTGTTAGGAATGGTTTGGGTTATTTTTTTCACACCTCTTGAGGCCTTCTAGCAAGAAAATGGCTCCTCTGTCTACCCTATCCTAGAAATCCTAAAGGGAAAGATAATCTGCCTTCTTCCACCCTCAAGACAAAGCTGGAATGAAGAAAGCAAGGTAACCAGAGACCCCATCATGCCAAGACTAAGGTAACCAAGGTGCCCCATCATGCCAAGGAAGGGCTTTTCCAGAAAGCATGGTGGGGTGGGGGGTGTCAATCCATGGAGAACCCTTTTCCTTAGGACTCAGCACACTCTAGAGGGTGCTGAGACCATGGAGGGTGCAGTGGAGCTCACCCAGGCTGCCCAGCCCCAGCTGGAGCTGCCACTGCCTGCCACGTGCCCCCCGGGGAGAACATGTGCACACACCCCCCCACATTCCTTCTGCATTATTCCATGGAAGGCTCATTCCTTTGGCCACAGATTCCCTGAGCTCCTGGCAAAGTGGATCCTCTGAGAGTTGGTGCAAAGACCAAAGGGCTGGATGGCACCACGTCATGAGGACAGGCTGAGGGAGCTGGGATTGTCCAGCCTGGAGAGGAGAAGCTCCAGGAGACCTTAGAGCACCTGCCAGTGCCTGCAGGGAGCTGCTCCAGAGCCTGGAGAGGGGCTGTTTGCAAAGGACTGCAGTGACAGGCCAAGGGGCAATGGTTTGGAATGAGGCAGGAGGGGATTGAGCTGAGAACTAAAGTTCTGGTGGAGAACTGGAGCAGGGTGCCCAGGGAGGTGGTGGAGGCCCCATCCCTGGAGACACCCCAGGTGGGTTGAGGAGGCTCTGAGCACCCTGCTCTAGCTGAGATGGCCCTGCTCTCAGCAGATGAGCTCTGCAGCTCCCTTCCCACCAGGACATTCCTAGGACTCTCTGATCCTGATCTGCTCCATCAGATTGGGAAGCACTCTCCCAGAGAAGTGGATTCCAATAACCCAGAACTGCCACGTTTAAAACTAAAAGACATTCATGGAGGCATTCAAAATGGATTTGTTTTTTTCACCAGGCTTTTCACATTGCTCATGGACATTCATTCCCTAGAGAGCTAAGTGAATCCAGAGGAAAATGCACCCTACCTTCACCCCCCAGTGTTGTTACCCCTCCACCACTCTGCTCCAAGCTGTTTCTCCCTGTCAGCAGGCTGAGTAAACACCATTCATCACCGTGTCCTTCAAACCCCTCTGAGCTTTCCTGCCCTCACTTTCAAATCTGAAGCAGTTTTAGAGTTTTCATTCTAAAAATCAGACTTTCAGAGAATAACCCCCATCACCAGCCTTCAGCATTGCAGCCTGTGAGAGCAGGGCAGGACGTTTCCCAGGCAGAGGATGGAGCAGGGAGGGAGAGGAGGAGCAACTTGCAGAAGCTGACAGAGGAAATGCACAACAGAGCCTGGAATTTCTCTCACATCTCTTGGTTCCAGTCCAAAAGCTTCAACCACGAGATGATCCTGGTCTAGGACACAAAATTCTTCATTCTTTTCTTACTTTCTTTGGTTAAGATCCTGAAGCATTTTCAAGACTTGTTTGCAGCAGAGGTGGCCTTCAGCCTAGGAGGGGTAGTGACCTGACTGCCCAGTGCTCAGAGACAGACAGAGTTTGGGACCTGTCCCTTGGATGCCAGCCCAGGCTGCTTTTAGTATCTGCTCTGGGCACGTCCTGGATGTGACGTAGCACTCCACAGCTTTCTGCCTCAGCTGAGACAGGACAGTTTGCTGGCAGCTGAAAATGGTGAAAGAGATTTTTTTTCCAGATCCCAGCAGCTTACTGGGAGAAGTGCCCCTTGCCACTCCCTCCCTGGACAGCCTCAAATGGGAAAAAAAAAAAAATCACATGAAATCATCAGGACTTTAGGAAAACTGCAAAGTACTGAGTAGAATTCCAAAATTAATTGGAAAGAGAGTATTTCAGCACAAACTGACAAATTTCCTTGGAGAAGATCTGTGGGGGGGAATGTCCTAATGTCCAAAAGATTGCTTTTCAGGAGGTATAAAAATACAGCAACCCCATTTCCCTTCAGCACAGAACCAACCAGAAAATGAAGTGAAACATGTTGATTATCAGAGTGATGGCCAGGGAGAGGAAGAAGGAGGGGTAAGAAACATGTGTCCACATGCTCAATACCAAAGCAAGAAGGCTTGAAGTGAAACAGATGTGTATCTGAGAGAGGCCAGGGGGGTGGGACAACCCTCATGGCCACTTGTCCACCTCCTCCTTGGCTTTAGGCTGGCAGGGGAAGCAAAGGGGGTCACAGCTCAGCACATACAGAGCCACCCAACCTGCCTCTCAGATGACTCCAGGAGAAACTGCTCCACCACATCAGCTTTTCTGGCTGTGTGTCCCCTCAGAAGGGGACAGGGAGTGGTTTAGCTCCTCATTTCTACATCTAGGTCACCTCAACGTGTGGCTGGGGTTTGCCACAGCTCTGGTGGGAAGTCAGCAGCTGCTTAGAAGAGCAGGCAGAGCCCACCCAGCAAATGGAGAGGGCTTCTCCAAACACGTTCACCAGAGGAGACTGATCATCTACCCTCAGAGATGGCTCAGTTAAGGAAAAAAGCTTTGGACCCACATCAAAAATTCACCTCTTGGGCTGCTCCAAGGCATCACTCCTTCCCACCACCCTATTCCAGTGTGGCTCCAAAAGTTGCTTCTGGTAAGAGGAAAGAGTGATGGGACAGAGAGTGGATCACCCAGTGATGGGACAGAGAGTGGATCAGACAGTGATGGGACAGAGAGTGGATCACCCAGTGATGGGACAGAGAGTGGATCACCCAGTGATGGGACAGAGAGTGGATCACCCAGTGATGGGACAGAGAGTGGATCACCCAGTGATGGGACAGAGAGTGGATCACCCAGTGATGGGACAGAGAGTGGATCACCCAGTGATGGGACAGAGAGTGGATCACCCAGTGATGGGACAGAGAGTGGATCACCCAGTGATGGGACAGAGAGTGGATCACCCAGTGATGGGACAGAGAGTGGATCACCCAGTGATGGGACAGAGAGTGGATCACCCAGTGATGGGACAGAGAGTGGATCACCCAGTGATGGGACAGAGAGTGGATCACCCAGTGATGGGACAGAGAGTGGATCACAGAGCTCTGTCACACATTCTGATGCCTCTCTTTGGGATACTGGCAGATCTAAGACCAGCACCTTGGAAGGAAAACCATGAAGGAACCTGCAACCAGCCCTTGCAGGTCAAGAAATGGAATCTTTTCCCTTGCCTTGCTCGTGTGGGATTGTCCCTTGAAGAGGCCTGAAGGATGAACATGTGGAAGATGGGCTCGTGCCATGGCAATGGCTGTGGACTGGAAGAGGGAGCAGAGCTTCAGAGCTGGTTTAGATTAGGAAGGGAAAGGGGAAAGAAAAAGAGCATCTGACACCAAAATCCAACTATTTTGGTCACTGCCTTCTTCTAAATGAAGCAATTGTGGGCTAGGTTTGTTTTGCATTCATAATTAGCAGACAGAACAGATGGCAAAGGCGTCACTTAAAGCCACACGGCCGACAAAATCACCCAGGCTGCCAGTGCAATTTGTCACTGGGAACAAGGAATACTCTCCCTTCTTCTTCCCATGGAAACCCATCCCAAAGAAAGGAGGCATCAAGTAAGGGATTCACCACAAAAAAACACACAAAAAAAGGAATCCGTTGTGCTCTGGAGTGTGTTGATGACTGGCTGAGTGAGGAAGAAAAGGGCAAGAGCAAATGGATTGCTAAGAGAACACAGGAAAATAGGGATGGAAACTGGCAATGCTCTGCCAGCAATGTACAAGGGGCTCAGTAAACATATAGCCTCTCTTGCCTTCAAGACTTGTGGTTCAAGCCTAGGCTGGGACTCAGGACATGTGTGTTTCATTTAAAAGATGGTGGAATAGGAGAAGTGAAGGTGTCTGTGTCCCATACCCAACAATGTATGAGCTGATCCTCTCCAAACTCACTTTAAGGACACTGGAAAATGCACTGATAAGGCACAAAGTTGAATGCATCACCTACTGCATGCAAACAGTTCAGAACCAGAACCAGGAGAGACTCTTTCACTGGGAATCTGGAGTGCAAAATGTGTGTGTGGCACTCCCATCCTATCCCTTCTGCCTCGAGCACAGGCAAGGAATGAGATGAAATCAAACCAAACCACATCCTCCTTGCTGAAAACTCCAAAGTGCTGCTCCTTGTGACACCCAAAATGCAGGTTTGGGACCATCTCAGAGGAAGAACTCTCCATCTTGTGTGACAAAAATCCCTTTCTTAACCCCCTGCAAAGCCCAGACTCTTTAATCACAGCGAATATCCCTGCTTGGTGGAAAGCAAAAAGGAGATGAGACAGAGACTAATAGAGTTTTGTTCCTTTTATAGCCTTGTGAGGTACTCTGACAGCCTTGCTGATGGACTACAAGAGGATTTTGGCATCCTGTTCTCTGGATAAGCTGTTCCTAGCATGCATGACTGAGCAGTATCAGGACACAGACTGATGGGCAATCTAATAAACATCATGAGCCTTGCCTCACTCCTGCTGCAAATGTGCTAGGAATCCTGAGCTCCCAGAGCTACTGCAGCCTCAAAACCTCTGCTCTGATGCTAGGAAGCTGCTGATAATTGTGAGGCTTGTCCAGCTCATTGCAGCCACTCCCAGATCCTGCACATGGGCCTCAGTAGCTGCTGCTCCTCTCACCTTCTCCTACTGTAGGAAGCTTCAGCAAGTTCCATAATATTCTCATGCATAATATCAACAACATTCCAAGTTCCAACACAGAAAGCACAGCCACGTTATTTTATGTGTGAAAAGATGTGACACAAAGCCACCATAATCATGCAAGAGAGATTTCATTCATCTTCCTAAACCAGATGGTTCTAACATTTTTGGACACCTCTCTGTTGTCTGACAGAGGTTTTCATTTGGTTTTACTTCTTTCTGCAGTCACCTAAACACTCATAAGCAGAGAGTGCAAGAAACATCAGTGTGACCACCCCTCAGCTTCAGCCCCCAGTGCCATTTGCTTTTTGCTCCCTCCAGCATCTCTCATCTCCCTTCTTTTGCCAGCTGCTCCATAATCCAGAAGGACCCCTGTGCTAAAACCATCAGGACACAGTGCCCAGGGGCACAGCTTAATACCCTCCAAATTTAGAGCTGGACATTGCTCCACTGGCATAACTCTGAAACATTCAGCAACTGCTCTCCACTAGGAAACTGCTTCACAAATGCTGCTAGAGCATCTTAGGGGAACTCCCTTTTGGAGAAGAGTAGCTGCTGCCAGTGTAGTGCCCTCACCACTTCTGCAGCTCACTAAGAGGCTCAGGAAAACTTCCCAGGGGCTGCAACTCCAGCAGGTAAAATTCACACTGTGAGGAACCTGCCCCAGTGGTCTCAGGCTCATCCCACAAAATCACCCTGATTTCTTACACTGAAAGCTGGGCAGCTGAGATGCCCAAGAGAGTGATTCTCAAAGTATCAGGCTCAAGTTTTAGCTGGTTTAGAATCAAGTTCTTTACCATGAGGGTGGTGGACACTGGGCAACCCCAGGGAATGGTTGAAACCCCATCCCTGGAGATACCCAAAGTGATGCCCCAGTGAGGCTCTGAGTTGAGGCTGTCCCTGCTCACTGCAGGGGGGTCAGACTAGATGCAGATGACACCACCCTCCATTTCTACACAAAACCACTGGTGAAAAGCCCAAGGAAAAAGATTATGTTGCCCATCTAGACTCCTCCAAATGCAGAGCCCTTGATCAGCTGCTTTCTAGTGTCAGGACTCACTGCACTTGTTGCTGAAGAGCCCAGTTCCCTGATGTGCTGCCTGCAGCACTCACCTAGCAAAGGGGAAATCTGGGCTCCAATCCCTGCTTCAAGGACTACATTAAGCAGTCAGCAATTAAAAAGTACAAACAGCCCTCCAATCTTAATATAAACAAGTCACTGGAATAGAACAATTCAGGAGCTGAATCATTACAATCACTGGAGGAGGTAGGAAGGGGAATATTCACCTTGAGACCTTTGTCTCCATCAGTATTTAGTTACTCATGCAAAGTGGGGCAGTGCCAAGGCAGCCTGGAGTCCAGCACACATTCCTGCAAGCTGGATCTGGTTCCAGAGGGAAGGGAACTGAGCTGGGGTGTCCCACATCTGAGGTGACTGCAGCAAGCCCTGGGGAGAAGAAGATGCTCCCATGGCTGCTGCTGCTGACCACTCTTCCTTCATCTTGCCAAATCCAGCCTCTAAAGCTCTGCATTTTGCTTTGGGAAAGCTGAAGGCAAACAAATCATGTTAAAGATGAGAAGTGGTATGGGAATCAAATATTTCCTTGGTGGGGGGAGGAAATAGAAACCTTCCTACTTTTCTCCCTTCGTCCCTCCCCACTAAAAACAGCCACACAACCCGGGAACAGAATAACCCCCCTGATGTCAAGAGTAGTTCTAAGACTTCTGAAAACTTGGGGTACACTTCTAATTTGGAGGCAAATGAATTCTGAAGTGCTCCTGTGAGACTTAAGCCCTGGTGTCCTGCCATTTCTTCCTGGTGGGAATTCTAGCTGCTCCCTGTAACACCTCTCACTTGCACAGCACTAATTTTAGCCCCCTAGGCAAGATTCAGAAATGCCATAAAGTTACCTCATTCCCACTCTCTGATCATCATTTCAGAAGGATGAGGTAACCAATCTCACCACCAAGAAATTCATTATTCAACCCCATTTTCCTCCTTTTTTTTTCCTTGAGCCAACTAAACCTGGTTGCCTCAATGCCCTCCTGTTAATGGCACTTGGAATAGCAATTCCCACCATGGGAGTCTGCTCTGAACTCCACCTGGATAGTCCAAATCTCCCTCTGGAGATGTCTGCAGCCAGTTAGCAGCTCATGAGGAATGGCCAAGGGCCTCTCCTAGCAGTGCAGAAGCTCTGGGTAACTTAGCAGAGCTAAGGCACCTTTTTGGCACAGGTCAGGTGGGCTGCAAGTCTCCTAGGGATGATTTTTCCACTGTTTTTTTTCCTAAGCTAGGCTGAGATACCTTCAGAATTCCTGAGCAATTCTCACAGTCTCTTGAAAATGAAGCTTTTTATTGATTTTTGCCTTTCCAGGCATGCTGGGAAGCCTCAGAACTGGCACATTGTGCCAGTGAGACTGGGAGGCTGCTTGGGGCTTGTGAAATGAAGGTAAACATTATCCCATCATGAAGACATACTTTCTGATAACAAGTTTAAGGTTCCTTTGGCTTTCTTTCATCCCCTTCCTTCTCAATTCTGGCCCCAATTTCTCAGGAGGGCAGAACTCAAACCCATTGAGATGAACCCCATGTGGTAATAAATGAAATAATAATTAATAGGTTACTCAGATAAAGGTTTTCCATCTTAGGGCAGAGGAAAGTATTAGTTAATTAATCATCAGGTTGGCACTAACTTATCTTTTGGCACCTACAGCAAAATGTAAATCTAAACCAAGCAGCAGGGTGGGAACAAAGAGCTAAGAAGCCAACAATAGTTTTTGGAAATGGATGACAAAATCCAAATGTTCTGCCTCACTGCTGCTAAATTAAGCACAGCTTTATCAGTGCAAAGATGACAAAAAGAGAGAGGTTTTCCTCTGAACCTGAAGTCACACTTCTTAGCAGCACAGGACATGACAGCAGTAGTGAAGACAAGAGAATTCACTCACCCTGAAAATGAGTGGAAAGAATCAAAGGATCTCTTCCTTTCTGGATTTCCCCAAGCACAGTCCTGGAGAGGAGAAAAAGAGAGAAGGGCATCAGGGGATTGTACACAGCAGAAATGCTTCTTTACACCCTTTCCCTTCTGAGGCACCAGCCAACCCACCTTTGCCTTGGTGCCTTTTTGTTCCTCTGCTAAGTGGAAAGGGCTCTGGAGAGCCCCTGGCTTGAGCTGAGCATTGTTGTGGGAATTGTTTTGGTGTAAAAAGGATGAGAAAAAGTGTTTTCCCACCTTCCAGCAGAGGCTCTCAGCTGCTGAACAGAGATGAAAGATCCTCACATGGAATTGACTTTTCTCCAATTGATTTTTGCTCAGCTTCCTTCAGAGTGAAACCCACTCTTTAGGGAGAGGTCAGCTCCAGGAACACATCAGGTTCAGTGGAGGCAGCAATGTGACTATTAGGGGATGCATGGCTCCCTCAGGATCCCTCCACCCTCTTGCTCCATGTGCATAAGGAAAAATTATCTCTGCTTAGACTCTTCCTTGCTCTGCTCTAGCTCCTGGGTGAGGTGCTTGGAGTGCTATGACCCTGGGAATTATCTAGGCACTAAGATGCAGAGTTAGGCTTGGAGGCTCTTGGGCTCCAAAGGCATCTGCTGTAATGGTTTTTGGATTAGTTAGTTAATCCTAGTCTTAACCATTGGTAAAAACCACTTAATCAACCTGTATCACTGTGTATTTCTCAGATAAACCTGATGACATATCCCCCTCAGGACAAAAAAGGTGAAAACAATTAATGCTTTGTGAAATAATAGGAAAAATCAAAATATTCATTGCAACTTCCACCCCAAATCCAGAAGAGAACCAGCAAGGGAAACAACCACATGGATTTCTTACCAAACCACAATTAATATTCATTCAGTTCAGTCCCATGCCAAAGGTTTTGCAACCACCCTTGGGTGTTTATTTGATCAAAGTCACCGTGCTGCCTCCTGCCAAAGCCAGGTAGAGGAGGCAGAAGGATGGACACAGTTTGCTCCTCCAGCAAGCCATCTTAAAACCAAGCAACTGGGGATGAGAGAAGAGCTTTCAACTGTTATTGTTCCAGCTTTTATTTCAAGATAACCTAAAGTGCATTTGCCTTCAATAACCTCCCAGGACTCTCTTGAGTGGGAAAGCCACTGCTACTGGGCAGCTCTGTCACAGCATTCCATGAAGCCAGCTTCAACTGGAAAAAATCCATGTATTTCTAATCAGCTCAGGCACAGCACAGAGCCCACAGCTTCTCCAAGATCCCCTAAACCCCATCCAAAGGAAACCTCCTTCCTTCCATAGATCCAGATATGACCCCTAACATTCTGTCCAACCAAAACTCCACCAATCCAGCACGTCCCAGTGCAACCCCACCAAGACCAGGTCTCAGCCACACCAAAATCCACCCTGAGGCTGCATTTTTTCTCCCCTGACTTTGCCCAGTGACTCCCAGCTTGGCAGTGGGAAGAGCTGAAGTGTTTCTGGATCCCTAAGGAAAGACAGGACCGAGTTTTAGGTGTCGGGGTGGTTTTTTTTCCCCCACTGATTCTTGCATTCATTAATTTCATTGCAAGAACGGAGTCAGATGTTTGATTTATTTTTTTTTTTCTCGAAGTGGCTGGTTATTTGATGAGTGAAGCATTAGATTTGTGAGTTGTTCTGCAAGCCAAAACATGCTCCCTTTTCATTCATAACACCGAGCTGCTCGGCGTGAAACAGCCGATTATCATGAATGAAGTGGGTGTAACTTCCTTGAAATCCTCCAAAGACCTGTCAAAGCAGAGCTACTGCAGCTCAGTTTTCTCCTTCAAGCCCACAGATCATTGCTTTAATTGTTCCACACTGATCTGGAAACATGCTTGCTTGCTTCAAAAGCATGAGGAGGTATCATTTGGTCGGGAGGAGGAAAGGGGAAGGGTGGAGGATGGTGCCTGGGGATAACGGAGAAAAGTGGGGCTGAGTCTCAAGCATCCAATTCAGATTTTCTGTTGGAATCAAAATTGAGCTTCATCCAGTTAAAAGTGTGTCAGACAAAACCTTACAAAGCCCTGGCCTGTTTTGCATGGATAATCAAGAGCTTCTGGCTCTTTTTAGCAAGAGGAGTGTTTAACCCTGAAGAGAAGAGGACTGATCTCATGGCTAAAGTGCTGGCCAGTGACTCAGGAAAATGAAGTTTGACTTGAGCTCTGCCACTCTCCAGCCCATCCCAAACCTCCTGGTGCTGCCCTGGTGTCCCAGCTTTGACAAAGGGACATTTGCCAGCTGGGATGGTCTTTGAGCTAAGAACAGCCTACAGCCTGTGTCTTGAACAAAAAGATCTTTCCAAGGGTGCCCATTAACAAAAAGTCCTGCAGCATCTCAGCTGATCCTGCCTGAGGCCACCAGTGGATGGATTTTGGCCAGTAACAAACTGATTGTGCCACTGGCTTTGGCAGACACTGAGGGATCCGTGGCTGATCTCTTGGCTGAGGTTTATAAAGCCTGGCAAGCTAGAGGTGACTGAAGGAAACTCAGCAAAGGAAAATGAAAGCATGACTAGCAACACACAAGGATCAGGCTCAGGGAACACTGGGCAAAGTGGCACCAGGGAAAATTATTCTAATTGCTGTCTTTCAGCTGAGATTTTCTGCTGAATTTCCTTATCTCACCCACAAGCAAAACAACAACAAATCTTGATGGTAGTTTCATAACAGTTTTTAACAGCTCTAACACTGACAAAGGCTGGTGCTTTGGGAAAAAAAAGAAAGAAATAAGTAAATATTCTGTCCAGCATTTTGGAAATCTCAAACCTAGTAACACACTGCAGCCAGCTCCAGAGACACTGCTGCTTCCCACCTGCTCCTGCTTCCTTTAGCACCTCCCTGCAATGAGGTGATACCCCCCTGGGTATCAATTCACTGCTGCCTGCAGACTGGAACCCACCAAACTGCTGCCCCTTCTCCAGTGGGCTCCACTGCAGGGAGCCAAAGGTGCCCAGAGCAGGGCAGGTAGCTCTGCCAGCTCCATCTTCTCAAAATCCCCATCATTTCCTTGCAAATGGAAATCACAAGCCCACATCCCGAGGGATTATCCTGCTCCCCTGAAAGCCAGTGCAAATGTTGACAGTGGTTTAGAAAGCACAGAGAGCTGGCTGACACACCAGCAGAGATGACAGGTTGCATTTTTCCTTCCCAGGCATGAAGATTCATTTCTGGATCTCTGGAGCTGCCACCCCAGCCTGGATTTCAACTGCAGGGCTGTGAAAAGGATCAGTGCTGGTGACTCACCCTGCAGAGGACACGGTTGTAAACTGACCCACCATTGACAAAATTCTCTTTTTCTTCGTTTGCAGGAGGCAGATGAGGCACAGGTTCCTTGGCTGATTCATTTCCTGAGGAAATTTTTACTCCATGCATCTTTCTTTTTTTTTTTTTTTGCAGTCCTTATTCAGTCAGAGAGGAGTGATTAACACCAAATCCATCCTCGACACAGACAGTGGAAGGAGGATTCCTTCCAATTCTTTCCAAATCAGCTCTTAATTAATTGCTTAGAAAAACAACCCGCTGCCAAAAAAACGCGTGGGGTTGTTTTTTGGCTTTTTTATTGTTGCTGTTTCCTTTTATTTTATTTTTTTTTTTCCTTCCAGTTGAGAAAGCTTTTCCAGTTGAGAAACTAATTACAGGCAACGGCAGAGAGGGAAATGCAGGCAGGACAAATCTGGCAGCTCTGGGAATCAGCCCCTCAGAAGGAAGAATGACCAACCTGGGCAGAGCTGCAGGCAGCTCTCCTGCCTCTGCTGCTCCATCTCATTCTCTGACAGCCAGCTCTGCTCCTTTCCCACTGCAGAAATCCTAGGAGAGCTGGATATTTCCCCACCTCTGCCAGCCACAGACAACGAGCAGCAACAGTAAAAACTGCCAGAAAGAGAAAGACAAAAGAGAGCCCTGAGGAAGCTGCTGTAAGTTTCTTGATTATTTTTAAGCTACCTGATTATTTTAGATCAAGACAGTACTAACCAAGTCCAGATCAGGATGGGGTTGTGAACAATCCCTGGGGCTTGGAAGGCTGGTCAGAACTTGGCACTCAGGATCAGGCTCATTCCTGCATCCTATTAGGGCAGGCAGTGTTAGGCTATGGAATCAGGGAGAAAAAATGAGTGTGTCCTTTCCCTTGATTTCTTCTCCCTGTCTCTCTCTCTCCACATTCTTCTCCTCTTGTCTTTTTCACTGCCAGCACTGAATGATGGGATTTTTGACATCAGAGGAAAGTCATCCCTTCTCCACTCCCCCAGCTTCCTCCTCCTTATCCACGCCTGGTCGTTTGCATACTCTATATCCCTACTCAAAGAACAGGATCAGCTGATCTGACCACAGCTTCATCTCACTAAGCATCCTAAATCCTGCCCAAAGTAGACCAGACTGACTGGTTCATTCCCCCTGGCAGCCTGCAACCAGCCAGCCTTTCAAGTACATTCTGTAACTGCCACCCAGCTGGCACCGACTATAGCAAAGTCATTGTTTAGTCAAGGTAAAGTGACCTCTATTTACTCAGACAACTCAGCTGCCTCCAGGGAATAACTGGATTGAAGTGAAAATCTGCTGGGAAAGTTTCACTTTGGCCAGGCTGACTCTGACTACAATGAGGGAAATGTTTGGTCAGTTCATGCCCTTTCTCCTGCAGTTTTCTTCAGCCCTTTGATTTATTCTCTGCGACCCCAGCCAGCTCCAGTGGGGCTGTGCTTATCCAAAGGCAGATGAGAGGCTCGTTCAACTAAGGATATTTTCTGATCCTAAATAAATATCCTGTTGATTGTCTTAAGCTGCCAGGCACCTGCTACAAGTTGTTTATTCATCTCTCATGGAGCAGCACAAACTGAATTTGGAGCTTTTTCTCCACGCAGCTCGATTCCCTCCCCATCCAGTAACTCCCAGTGGCCAGGCAGGAGGGCAAGTTCACTCCAGGGGGGTAGGGACTGGGCAGCCTGTGCACAGGGTCAGGGTGAGGGCTGGGGGAGAGCTGAGCAGCAGCCCAGGAACCAGGCACAGGGTGACTCAGGCGTGACTCTGAGTCATGGAGCTTCTCCTGCTTCCTCCTTTCTCTGGGGGGTGGAGGTCGGAATTTCCTGCTGGCTTGTCCTTGGAAATCACAACGTCCTGTTGCTGCAATGCTGCTGGGAGGGCCAGGGAGTGGGAGAGCTGGAGCTGCTGCCCCATTCCACCTGCTCTGGGAGGAGATGGGACACACAGCCTCCCCTGAGGGCTGTGGACTGGGATGAGAACGGAGTCATCACAGCAGGACTCGCTCCACATTGGCACAGCAGCCCTGAGACCTTCAGGTCACTGAGAACTTGACTGAAGCTACTTATTGTCCAAGGACCCAACTGGCCTCTTACAAACACTGACAAAAACCAGGTAATTTTTCTGGCTTTCTTCAAGACAGCAGTGTAAGTGAGAAGAGAAGCAAGTCCCCCTGTCTGTCCCCCCATAGCTATGAACATGAAAGTGAAAACCAAGACGTCTGCTGGAGGTCCTGGGACAAATGCAAGCATTAAATGCCACCCTGTGAAAGATTTCCCTGCTGTCCTTCAAAAAAAGAGCTTAATTACAATTGCAACTGGATGGATTTCACTGTCACAAATCAGAACATGGATGAGCTGTGCCATGGTAACCCTGAGAAAAGCCAGTGTGAGAAGATGCACAAGTAGGAAGGGAAGGTATTAGCCTGGTGAAGCCTTTGCAGAGCAGATCTAACTAACAGAGCCACTGTTAAGCACCACACAATAATATTAAGAGCACCTACCAGGACAGGATTTGATCCCTTCAGCTACTCTGGTACAGTTCCATGACTTGCCTCCAAGTGTGGACACAGTGGGTGGGACTTTTCAGCTTCTCTCTAAATATTCTCAGTCATGGAGCTTTAAACTGGTTTCATTTCACCCTTCTAGGGGTAACTCTGCTTGAGTTGCTGCAGGGAGAAATATCCCTGTGTTCAGCCAAGGGAGGCACCTGCATTCAGGAGAATTAAAAGCATTTTAGGTCACTGATGGTACTGGAGGGGGAGTTTGTGGAGAGAGATTTTAGCAACTTCTTTTAGAAGTAGGGCTTTTGAGAGAGAGAAAATCATTCCAATCTGACTTTCACATCTTATCTGCTCTTGGAGTTATCATATCTGGGCATCAAAGCCTTCTGGTAAAACATTTCATGAGAGCTCTTCTGTCTCCAGACAGAGGCATAACCAAATGCAGTGACAGAGACATAAAACCCAAGTAGATTTGGACAAAAAAAAAAATATAAAATAAGCCACTATTTTTTTTTTAACAGTCAAAAAGCAATTAACTGCTGGAAGTGCTTCTGACGGGCAGTGGGTGGTTTCCCATCACTCAACGTTTTAAAAGCAAGGAAAGCTATTTTTTTCACCCAGACAGATGCTGTTGAGCCAGGGAAGCCTTGTGGCCAGCACTGCAGAGAAGGTCAGAGCTGACTGATGAGGATCTGGCTGCCTCCACCACCTACCCAGCCATTCACCTACTGACTCCCCAGCCCTCCTCTTTGCAGTACATTGCCTTGTTGTTCCACAGTCAGGCTGTTTCCCCACGGATGACCAGACCTGACCCTGCTTAGATTACAAAAGCTAAAGGGTTCAGAAGTGAGGAAAACAGGAAATCCAAACAGTGAAAATCTCAGCAATAACGTTTCCCTAACAAAGACCTTCAGATCTCCCTCTAGGTCAACAGCTCTCTTCGTGACGTGCAAAAAAGGGATGGGTTTTTTTTTTTTTAGGGTGGTGAAGACTGTCTTTCTGCCATTTATTTTTACCATGTTTATTTTTCTATACTGTGACATTTCCCTCCTTGTTGAAAACTTGGTCATAAACGAGGGTGCTAATCCAGCCCTAAGAAAACACCCAGGGATGCACGGACTCCATATGCTTCCATTCCATGGATGGAATTCTCCCTCCAGGAAAAAAAAATCTAACCAAATACCACTTCAATTCCTCTCTGGGTTAAAAAAAAAAAATGGGATTGAATGCTGCAGAGCTTTTTGAATTCAAGAGAAGTGAAAGGAGGTGACCCTCAGTGCACCATGAAGTCTGGGAGTGCAAAGCAAAATCTCAGCCTGGGGGGAAAAGTGAGGAAAAGTGAAGAGTGAGGAAAGCTTCATCTTGAACAAAATGATCAAGTTTGTTCATTTTACTGTTTCTGCAGTTCACACCTTCCCCAAATTTCCTGCCCTAATATCACAGAGATGCAAATATGGATGGCTGTGCTATTCCTGGGAGCTCTGTGGGCCAAACCTGTGGGTGGCACAAACTGGCACAGCTCCTGTGCCATTGGGTCATCAGCAAAGACCTTGTCCTAGGTCTTGAAAAGAAGTGTTACAGGACTTTAGGGAGGTTGAAGAGGCATTTTAAGTTCTAGGGGGGGGTGGTTTTTTTTGCCTTCAAATTTTAAATGTCCTCCTTGAGGTGCAACTTGCCTTTCCTCCCTGGCAGTGCAGCCAGGGCAGGTTTTTTGCCATTGCACTGCCATCTAGTGCTGCGAGTTTGCAAGGCAAAAGAGCTGCCAAAAGATGGCTGCCCAACAGCAAGTGCTTGAGTCAAGCTCTGACAGGAGGGTCCAGAACTGAATCCAACCCCATGCAACAAAAAGAGGGTCAGTGGTGACCCTCAAGCATCCATGGGAGGGATAAACACCATGGAGCTCTTACAGAAGGGGTTGCAGAGAAGCTCAGCCAGTATCCAGCTGTTACCACACGTTCAGGACACACAAGTTTGCAATTAAAAGTCTAAAAGTCCAGCTGCTCAGCTGGTACAAGCTGCTGCTGCTCCTTCCATTTCTAACTGCCCAGCTTAGTGTCAGGCAAAGCTGATTTCCACAAGGATGACACTCCTGGAAGTGCCTGAGCACCTCTGGCTGTGATGCATCCAGCTTTCCTGGCTATGTTCCTCAGTGTGACACCCTCCTGCACTCAGCTCAGCTCCATCACATCACTTGGGCCAGATTTATTCCCTTTGTAATTGATTTTAGTGGTCTCTTCCATGGCCCATTCCCTTTCCAGAGCCATAGCCATGATCAATCAGCCTCCAAAAGGGATTTGCTAACCAAGCAGGTGATATTTCTCAGAGAAAATCCTCCTCAGAATCCCCGTGCTCAAGGACTGGGCAGCAAACTGAAAGCACTCCCCAGATGAACCTGAAATTAACTGAGCTTTAGGAGTTAAAAATCCCAGCCCTGCTGTTTTACTCATCTTGAGGATATTTTGTCCTCAGTGGTATGTGTGTCAGAGGGCGTGAAAGTGAGAGTGTCTTGAGGTTAACAATCCATCCTCCTAGGGGATGAATCATAAGATAACAGCACAGCAACATCCTGCAGCATTGTTGGGAGCCTCTATTCCTGGCACTGTGTCCCTGGCCTGGCTCAGCAGCCAGGGTGATTGCTGCTCTCCTCTATCAACCCCAATCCAAAGGGAATTCCACGGTGGGCTGAGGGGGAGCCACCAGTCCCCCACTGCAGGGAGGAACAGGGCTGGGATGGAGATCTCTGCTCCTCCACACGAGCAGCTCTCCACGTGGGAGGAGCTGCTGGGGTTTCCTCAGCCAAAGTGAACACAGTGGGGCTCTCATGTGCAAAGAGCTGGTGGGGAGGCAGTGGGTGCTAAGGGAACAGGTTGGAAGAGGGATGTTTTCCTACTGGGTGACTGCAAGCAAGTCAATCCCTGCCTTTCTCCCTCCCTTTTGGCTCTCCAGACCTCTTGAGCTGCACCAACTCAACTCACCTGGCCAAGCTGGCAATGCCAGAGCATCCCAGCAAGCAGCTCCAGAGCAGAATCCTTGGGATGCAGTAAAAACAGCAGGTAGGCTGGCACAAAAAGGCACCAATCCAGCTTGGATCCCACACTGGAGCTTCAAACACACATCCCTGTGCCCTACATGCTGCAGCTGCCTGTGGCTGGGGCACCAGCAGCCACAGAGGTGACACCCTTGGCCCCTCTGGCTGCTGCAGGTTTATGGTGCAACAGCCTCTTTGCAGGGAATAAAACTAGGAAAAAAAACCTTTAAATCCTGTAAAACCATCCACTGAGAACAAATATTTTCCTTCTTATCACAAAGTACTTTTTGCTTTGACATTTACTAGTTCATCTATTATATTTTCATCTCTTAAAAAGCAAAACAACCAACACAGAGTGGTTTGAAACCATCTAGAGTGCAAACATACCTTTTAAAATAGGAAATATTTTGATTCAATGGTGAATTATCTTCCAATGTGGTTTTTTTCCTGGTGGAGGAGAGGGACAGGTAGAGGAAAAGCTTTCCACAGAGAATTTCCAAGCATGGGTCAGTTTCAAATAGCTATTTACAAAATCCTCTGCAAGAATTATCTTCTGTTTAGCTCTAAAATATCCTATTTCTCAACTGCCACCCCAGTTCACTAAATGATTACCATTATTATTATTTTTTCACCATTGGCAGTGTTTTAACCACGACTTCCAGCAGAATTTTACAGGATATTGACACTAATAAAGAGATTTTTCAATCAATCTAAGGGATTAGCCACACATCTCCCTTCAAAACTCCCCTCGACTGAGTTAATTCTCACGAGATGAATCTGAATTAAGTCTGTTTAAAATTCACACAGAAGTGGGTCAATAGTAGAGGGTGGGATCTGAAACCCTTCTCATTATGGTGGGAATTTCTCCACGTGCAGCACCCAAAAGGCTCTGCTTTGGATTCTGGGAAGACTCACATTTTATGTCCAAAAAAAAAAAAGACACAAAACCTGCAGCAAACTCAAAACTCAACGAAGAAGCAAAGGGGCTCAGCACCAGAAAGCAGAATTCCTTGATGAGGTCATGTTGACTATTCTGGCTTCAAACCTTTGGATCATTTGCTGCTTCCAAACCCCAAACCTCCCTCTGAACCCGGGTGGAACAGAAATGGAGGCACCACCTCCTTGGGGTAGGATGGAGCAGCTCCAGAGTTCCTTGCTGAGAAGGAAGGAGGGGAAAAGAAATGCAAAAGAAATCCCAAATCCCCTCAAATTCCCCCCTAAAAAAAAAAATAAATCTCTTCTCTGCTGCCTCCTCATTTCCTGGCTGCAGCTGAGGGAGGAAACAGCAACATTTCCTGAGCAGGGCTGATCTCCAGGGAGCCACAGCAACCAGCCTCTGTGTGCTCAGGATGGGGTGGGAGCTGGGGTGGGAGATGGGTGGGAGATGGGGTGGGAGATGGGGTGGGAGATGGGGTGGGAGCTGGAATCCCAGGGCTTCTGCACTGGCTGGAGAGGTGGGTGGTGAGAGGAGGTGGAAGGAGGGTGGGGAAGGGGGAGGAGATGGGAGTAGCAGAAGGAGATTGGTAAGGGAATAGTAAAATGTTTTCAAGAAGGAAAAAAGAAGAAAATAGAGTATAAAAAGGAGATTGGTAAGGGAATAGAAAAATGTTTAAGAAAAAAAAAAAAGGAAAAGAAGGAAAAGAGAAAAAAAGAGAAAAAAAAGAGAAGAGAAGAGAAGGAGAAGAAGGAGAAGGAGAAGAGAAAGGAGAGAAGAAGAGAAAGGAGAGGAGAAGGAGAAGGAGAAAGAGAAGGAAAAGAAAGAAAACACTGGCACCTCTGGGACTAAAGCAGCCAGCTCTAAAGCAGAGAAATGACAGACAATTCCAGTTATTCCCTGGAGGGGAAACTTGGTGTGGAGAGCTGGATTTCAGGGGAGTGAACTTCAGCAAGAGAACGACAGCAGCAACATGAGGAAAAATAAATATCTATGTCTAGACACACACACAAAGACCTGAATCCCTCTGCAGTGAAATCAGCCCCCCAAAAATGAGCAGCAGTGAGGTCACAGAAATAATCCCCTCAAAAATGAGCAGCAGTGAGGTCACACAAAGAAATAATCAGCTCAAAAATGAGCCTTGGGCCTCACCTGCACCATCCCATGGAGGTGCCAGTTGCTGAAATGGTGCCACATTTAATTCTGGAGCCATCACCTCACCCAGGCCACTGAGGAACCCAATCAATGGGCTGATCCTTCTCAGTTTTTTAGCACAAACCACCTCTGCTTTGGTAATTATCAATCATCCTTCTGAGGAAAGGTTCCTCCAATTTTTTTTTCTTTCCATCCTCTGAGAGACAAATGAATTTTAATGATTGAGATTATTAACCTAAAGGTTGATCCAGACTAGGAGGAACAGAATAATTTGTTTAATCATTATTATTATTTATAATTATTTAACATAGGGGAGAAAAAATATCACCTTAAATGTCACCACCATGCTTTTTAATTGCCTCGGATGAAATTCAGGATAATCATTACTCTAAATGTATACAGATCTAATTTTAAATACCCTCAGATGCTGGGTATTTATCTGGAAAATGCAAGGAATGCATATTCATTACTGTAAAGGGAATTAGAAAGACAGAATTGATCAAGCATTTATTGAAAATTAATTTCTTTCCCCAATTCACAACTGGGCTGTGATTTGACACGAGGCAGAAAAAAAAAAGCTGAGCCAGGTAATTTTTCTTCCTCATTCATTCCAGGACTTTAGTAAATGTTCTTGGTGGGAAGTGCAGATTTTATGGATCATTTTGTGTGGCAATACTTATTAATAATACATTTGTGATGGGGTTACCTGCATTTAGAGTGGGCATCAAGCAGTTGTCCTGATTCCAGCACCAAGGGGATTTTTGGGAGCACAGCCCTGGATGTGGGATCATAAAACTCAACTAACCTGGAAATGCTGTAAACAGAATAATTTGTGTGGAGTGAGTGAAGAATAAATGGGGGTGATGATGAGTTTCCAGTACTAAGGAGCTACACCAGGCAGGGAAAAGGTCTTAGTGGTTGAAATAACTTGATGTCCTCCTCAAAATCTTGCTCAAGACAAACTCCAGGCTCCTCTCCAGGATCTCCCATCCTATTCCTTCCTCCTCCCAGGCTCCTCTCCAGGGTCTCCCAACCCATCCTATTCCTTCCTCATCCCAGGCTCCTCTCCAGGATCCCCCATCCTATTCCTTCCTCCTCCCAGGCACCTCTCTAGGATCTCCCAACCCATCCTATTCCTTCCTCCTCATCCCAGGCTCCTCTCCAGGATCTCCCATCCTATTCCCATCCTACTCCTTCCTCCTCCCAGGCTCCTCTCCAGGATCTCCCATCCTATTCCTTCCTCCTCCCAGGCTCCTCTCCAGGGTCTCCCAACCCAGCCTATTCCTTCCTGCAGGTAGCAGGATCCTGGGATCAGTGTCCCATGGGGGACCTCCCAGCACTGCACCCACTGGCTGTGGGGATGCCAGGAGCTCTGGATGGGGAAGAGCAGCCTCCCTCCCAACAGGAAAACCTTCTGGAAGTCACAACTGAACAAACCAAAAGGGAAAGAGGGAGATTCCAAGTCCCCCTGTAGAGCAGGGAAGGATCCAAGAAGGTGGGAAGGGACCAGAGCTGGCCAGGGCTGAGCTGCTGCTGGCCTTGCAGCATCTCCAGTGGGTTTCCCACCTTTTGCCCTGCTCTGCCTTTTTCCAAAGCCCTTTGTTTTCCAAGCTGGGTTCTTTCAAGGCCTCCCCCTTCTCCCCATCCCATCCCAGCCTCCATGCCCCTGCTGGGGCACAGGCACTGCGAGTGCCTCCTCTCAGGGAAGCATTTGCATTTTCCTTGGCACAGGTACAGCATTTGGAATTCTTTCAGGCCAGGCCAATTAAAACAAGCTGAAAACTGCTGAGGGAAGCAGTTTCAGGCAGGATCTGCTTACATTCCCCCTCTGAAAAAAAGCAAGGGGCCCACTTTCTGTAACTCTCTCCCTCTCTGCACAGCGTGGGTTTTGCCTCTTCTTTTTTTTTCCCCTTTTTTTTTTTTTTTGCTGGGGGTCTGGGTTTTTCTTTTTAAGGTGGAATAACTCGTGGCCTTGACTCCAAAAGATGGATGGCAGGACTTGGCAATGCAGCTTCGTGTTCAAAGCAGGGCCAAGGTTGGGAGAGCAAATTGAGGCATGGGGAGGAAAAAAAAATGAGGAAAAATAAAGAAAAAAGCCAAAACCTGGTAACTCTCCCCACATTCACACACTTTACCTCCTTCCCAAACCTTGCATGGGATTTTCCTCAGAAGGAACAGAGCCACATAATTAGCAATCAGTTGAAGCCTAAGGCTTTTTCTGCCACCACAGAGACTATTCAGTGCCTACTGGCTCTACTAACACGCTCTTATTTCTCTTGGGTTTCTTTTTGGACAGGCTCTTTCAACCCTCAGATGGCTTGTAAATGAATACTGACAGGTGAAAAGATACCACTTTATACCCCTGAGCAAAAAAAAAAAGAAGAAAAAAAGAAAGCAAGTAAGGAAAACAGTCCAAAAATCCCACCCTAACCAGTGTATTTTCCAGTGATAATCCTCCAGAACCAGGCACCAGCATCTAGGAAGGATGAGGCAGCTCAGAGGGTCCCCACAGAGGAAGGATTTGATAAGGGGAAGGTTTTTCCACCTCCACCCTCAGCCTAAGAGGCTGGTGGGATGCTGCTGGTGGCACAGTGGCCTTTGCCAGATGTGACATGCCCACCATGGCCACTCTTCCCAACATCTGGCCATGCCAGCCAGCAGCCAGCTGCAGGTGGCAATGGCACCACTGATGTGAAACAGGCATCACATGCAGCATCTGGATGCCTTTGGAGTGGATCTGCATTTCAAAGCAGGAATCTTTCCACTTCCACCTCGAGGAGCAAGCACTGGGTTGCTACAACCACCTAGTTGGGCACCCAGGAGTAGCTGGAAAGCCACTGGAAACCACAGCAGAGTGGCACAATGNCACCCCAGGAGCATCCTGTGATCCCAGCTCTGCCCCTTTGGAGAAGGGGGGGATTTTTGACCTGGAAAAGTGTGAGCAGACCCCCAGCTTTACAAATAAGAGGCACCAGTATCTGACCTTCATGTTGGGAGAGTCCTGAAGTACTTGGAAAGGCACAGAGCTGTCCACCTCTCCCTCCTGTCCTGCTTCACAGCTCCACCTCCACAATGGCCTCTCTTCCCACATGGAAACAACCCCCATTCCCTTTTTTTTTCCAAGAGCAGTAACACTTTTTAGCTTTCAGAAATCTTTTCTTTCTTGCCCTCACCACAAAAACTCATTTAGTCTCCATTTGGATTCATACCAAACAACAAGCAAACAGCTATTACAACATTCTCCATGCAGAGAGCTCCTCTCAAGGAGATTCCAAGTGGGATCTTCAATGGAAATCCAGGAGGCACTGAGAAGAATATAGAGAAAATCTCTGCAGCTTGGCAGGTGAAGGTTACAAGCCAGCTGGGACACCTTGGCTTTCTAGTCACACTTGCCAAGGCAATTCCAGGTTGGGAATTCCCAAGTTGTGCCCCACCAGGCATTCTTTCTTCCTGGCCCACGAGGGAATAAAAGAAAAGGGGTTAAAAAAAACATAGAAAAGAAAAAAAAAGAAGGGATCAGGAAACACTCACTTGGTCATGTCCTGAGCAATTCCCAAGATGCGAATGAGCCCAGGCTTCCTGCTGTCCCCTCAAAGATGTTATTTTCCACTCCCACCTTTCTTCCTCCCACTTATCTCCCTCCCCCCCTTGCCTTCTGAGCCTGCCTGAGTCAACCAGTGCAGATTAGATGCCAAGCAATGCAGTCTCTGCACAAAGATTCAACTCCCACAGACAGGCTCCAAGAGATAAAAGCAGCCTAGTCAAACACTGTCCAGAGACAGCACTGGGAGAGCTGGGCTCCCAGTCCCTGACTGCCTGATGCCTTGAACTGGTGACACCCCAGCAAGTCCTAGAGGCATAAACACTTCTTTCTGGTGCCTGTGCTTAAATACAAATGCAAGGGTTCAAAAGTTTTCCCCAAATACCCACTCTGTGGAGATAAGATCAGCAGATGGAAATGCTTCTTCAGGCATCAGAGACCTGCTGCTCAGGGGTGGGAGGGATGAACCCTCCCCTTTACACCACTCTGCTGCTCCCAGGAACTCTGATATTCCCTCCCTGCTGATCCACTCATGCACACAAAACCCTTTCCCTTGCCAGTGGAGTGTGGAAAGTGCAGGTTTGTGAAGGGAATATCCTCTGCCCAACCTGCTGTAGCACACGTGCCACCCTGCAAGCCTTGCCCTGCAGCCTCTCCTGCTGTGTCCAGCAGTCTTGTTTGCCTTTGGAGTGACACACAGTGCCATCCCAGGGGGGAAACAGTTTGGTGACCAAGATCTGGTCCCTCCTCTGAGCCTGGAGGTGCCAGAAAAGCTTTGCAAAGTCACCTGGCCCATCTCTGGCTACTCACTAAGACATGGAGCTGACACAGCAATGCAAAGCTGGTTCCAGGGTGAAGATAGGCAGTGGATACAGGTCCAGGGGATACTCTCTAACAGTAGCTGTCATATTTCTCTCTGCCTTCTTCAGAGCTGGCTGGAGTAGGTGGAGACAGAGCAGACAAAAGGCCTATTGAGTGCAGCCCCATGGTCTGAAACAAACCAGATGCACTGGGGAACTTTGCAAACTCCCCAGCACAGAAGGTTGGCAGATCCCTGCCCTGCAACTAAGGGCCCATCTTCTTGGCAGCATCAGGAGCCCTTCCCCAGCCCTGCTGCCAGTGGCACTGCTGGTGCTGTGGAGATGAAGGACAGTCTGGAGGACAAAGCTCTGTGTCTAAACCCAAAAAGCTCCCAGGCCACTGGAGCTTTTAAAGATTTCCACCAGTTTTGGTTTCTTTTGCCTTTTTTCTGCTGTTCTGGCAAAGGACTGTGCAGAATGGGGAAGCACATGGCAGCAAAACCTCTGGGCTGACCTGCTGTTTAGCTTTCTCCTGTGTAAAAAAAAAAAACCCCCCCAGGAGGTCAAGGTGCCAAGAATGTACCCAGAGGTCAGGGTTCAGAGGCTGCAGTGTGGTGTGAAGCAATTCAGGAGCTCTGCTGAAAGAGGATGCAGTAAGTTGGGTATAAGACCAAGGGTTCATTTCAACAAGGGCAGTTTTCTATCTGGAAAGCATAAAGATTCAAATGTTTTCACTATGGAAAAAAAATAAAAAATAAATCAAAAAGCCACAAAACATCCCAGTTTGCAACGAATTTTCATCCTCCTATTAAGACCAACCCCAAATGCTTTTGTTCCTAGCTGGTATTTCAGGAATGAGTGCAACCAAAGGCACCTGGTCTGGTTTTTATGGACTGCAATGCTTTTGGAAAAGAATCAGATATGATTTGGAGCAAAACAATGGAGGGCCAGACACGGAGGCTGCCCTGGGAGACTGTACCAGCTGTCTGCTCAGTTTCAAACCTCTAATCATATTCTTGGATGGAAAGCTAAAGGGGGGACCTGTTAGGGGTTGCTGAGCTCCGTGCTCGGGGCCAGCTCCAGACGGTGGAGCCACCGAGCAGGGTCCTCC